>JAODUG010058134.1:0-14752 GCA_027564795.1 Aphredoderus sayanus
AGCTGTAAAATTAGGTTTAGCGCCCTCTATCTGCCACAAGAGCTAGTGATTTGGGTCATTCTGACCCGGAGTACATTTCGAGGGTTAAGAAAACTCTTTGAATTAAAGTGTACAATAGACCTGTAAAAAATAACGCCGGCGTGGGAAAAGACCGCTTTGGTGGATCCGGGGCCTTACTTTCCTGTCACTCAGATGCCCCTCAAGTTGTGGTGAAAGCCCTCCTCTGTATTGCCAGTGTCGTACACACATGCTAGCACACGTGAACCCACACAGCTCCTGTGTCTGTAGGCATGCTGTACCGTCACTTACACACACAGCCATATAGCCATATATGTCATCGTTTCAGCCTGCTGTTGCCCCACACACACACACACACACACACACACACACACACGAGGCGCCTTGACAAAGGTGTCATTCCCGCTTGGTGATTGGTATCTGGCAACAGGCTGGGAGTTATTTATTGTGCAGCCAGGCGAGGGAAACATGGCGGGTCGGCTATCGGCAGCGTCGTAAAACAAACCCCCACCCAAGACAGCTCCCCGGCATGTGTCACAGCTGTTAGCAGCCAAGATAGAGACACACACACACACACACACACCCTTGCCTAGACGTCTGGCTGGCCTTTCATCTTGAGAAACTGAGGAGCTGTTTATGCGCCCTGTTCTACGGGAAGGCCTGCTAATTGTGCTTCCTATCTTTAGCCCAAATGACTCACCTGAAACACACCAGGGCTGTTTTCATAAATATTTACTCGGGAAATAAAGAATCCTATTAGTGTCTTGTTAGCGGGATAATGCACTAATGAAGTTTGAGCGTTTGTGCACAAGGCACAAAGGGAGAACTTGAAAGCCATGTTTGCCCTTGTGTTGTGTGTTGTCGGTGTGTTGTTCTTTCTGTCCTTGCAGCCCACGTGCGTGCGTGTGTGTGTGTGTGCATGCGTGCGTGTGTGCGTGCGTGCGTGGGCTGCACAGGGCCCTGTGAATGCGGCGGGCTTCTTGGCTAGCCCGTTGTGACAAGCGCAGGGCTCTGCTGTCACTACCGCTAAGTTGTCCAGGAGACCAGGGCCTTTTCAGTGTGACCTCAGTGCTAACTGTGCCTCTCATTGCCCCCTCCCCTTTCTTCAGTTTGCACACGCTCACTTTTGACTTTGTTAATGCTGCCGTCTATCTCTCTCTCGCTGGTTCTCCAGGTTGTGGGCCCCCCGGGTACAGGCAAGACGGATGTTGCTGTCCAGATCATCTCCAACCTGTACCACAACTTCCCCGAACAGAGAACCCTCATAGTGACGCACTCCAACCAGGTACACGCAGAAGCACCGCATTCAGTTCAGCATTCAGCCCCGCTCACGTTTAGTTTAGAAAACCGAATCACGCGTCTTCAAGCGTCTACTCTCCGGCTGTCTGCTATCTATTATTGGTTTCTGCAGTTGAGAAACATACACCACCGCTAAAGCTGTCCAGAGAATTCACGGCTCTGGGCTCAGAATTGCCCATTAATCAGGCGAAAAAGTCATATCCCCGAATACAGGAAGAAAAATTAAAATCTAAGCTCCCCTGCGCCCCACACTTCCACCCGCCGTATTTAATCACAAAGTAATCTACTCAGTGTTTTACGCTGACGGCAGCGTGCCAGAAGGAGCCTCAGCCGAAGGAAGCCTCGCTGCTGAATGTAATTATGAAAAGCCTCATTTTCGTGGAACAGCTCTCCACATCCCGTTCTCTCCTTAATCGCCATACAGGAGTAATAAAACCACGCTTAATACATATTCAGTGGTGCTGTGTGTGTCAACAACACAAAATGTATACATTTCAAAAGAAAAATTCAAAGTAAGAAAACATGGATGTGATGGCTTATTATTACGGTTTAACTGTCATTTTAAGCATAAACCCAGTCTGTGTACATCTCGTGACCCCTGGAAGCTTATAGGCTAGTGTCGAGCAAGCTAGCATGTGTTAAGTGACGGTTCATACATACAGCATGGATCCAAACATGCCCAGTGAGCACAACCCCTTCCCCCTGTGCTTCTGACCAGGCGCTGAACCAGCTGTTTGAGAAGATCATTGCGCTGGACATTGACGAGCGCCACCTGCTGCGTCTGGGCCACGGGGAGGAGGAGCTGGAGACGGAGAAGGACTTCAGCAGGTGAGGGGTGGGGGACAGGTGGAGGGACAACAGTTGAAAACCTGTTTTAATATGCCAGCTGCGTGCGCACTGCTGTGCGTCCATCGGCTTGGACTCCATTGCCGATGCTTGCACACGCAGTTGGCCAAAGACCTGGCCATACACACATGCATATATCAAAGCAACACAGCTGCCCACACTCGTAATTAGCGTGAACCAATACACTGCCAGGCCTCTCGATACACCCGTATGCCAGTACGTGGGCCTGGTTTATGTTCATTAGGCCGAGCGACCCTCTGTACCAGTGTAAAGGGATCTGTTCCTGCTGCCCTACACTCATTGCCGTAATATGCTGTCCTAATATGTTAGTTTCCCAAATGCTGTGGCGCAGCAAAAGTCACAGCTGAGAAATATTGCAAGGTATTTTCTACATCTTTTAAAAGAATTTCATAAACATTGACCGGCATGTTTCTAGTTTTACTACCCTGTGTGTGTGTGTGTGGGGAATGTCTTGAGGGACAGTGACTAAGTCCTTTGCTGCTGAGGCACAGACAGGAAACCACTTAACACAGACCTGAGCAGAAAGAGTGTTTCTAGAGATACCCAAAACATTTACAGTCATAGGACTACTACCATCATTTCACAGCACTAATCAGATGGATCTGAAGTGTTTTCTTTTTAGCTACCCCTTAGCTAGCCAGAACAACGAAAAGCTTTTGAATATAAATAGCTCTCCCTCATTGAATTTTAATTTTGCCTTTGTGCCGCATCTATTTTAGGTGCCTAACCTACATTGTTAATTACCGCCCTAACTAGCTGTTGCACTGCGCAAATTACACCCCTGAAGCTCTCACCGAACACTTGGAACGGGGCGCGAAAACGGATCTGTGCACATCGTACATGAGAGCATGTATGCCTCCTGTGAAAAGCAATATGTGGTAGTCAAGCGCGCACACACACTTTTTTATATATATTTTTTATATATATATCTCACACATTATATGTGCAGAAATATATATGAATGACAGCACTATGCATTGAGCCTTAAGTTATAAATGATGCAGCCCACCGCTGAATGTCAGATGAGGGGTGTATTCTCCTGACTGCCCGGCTGCTCCCTAGCGACACACCGCTCCCTAGCGACACGCGGCCTGACACCAGCAAGGGGAGACAACCGCAGTTCTAATGAACACTTTATACAGGGATGAATAATGGGAACCACAGGCCCGCTCGCCTACAAATGCCGAACAAAGGCAATTCTCCTGCTCCGCTAATTATACTGTACACCCGCACCTTTTTGTCCTCTTTCTTTCTTTCTTTGACATGGTATTGTGCTGTTAAAATTGGACGTAGAGTAGGAATGTGTTGAAAAATGTCCAGGGTCTACATCCGCACTTAACAGCTGTGTGGCACTATGAATTCTTCTTATGTTGGGCGCAATAATATTTGTGTGTATTTGTGTGTATTGTTAATCAAAAAAAAGTGCTGTGCAGATTTGATTAAATATCTATCTATTCTCCACCAACTATAATGCCCTTTTAAAAGCTTAATTTATTATGCTTATCGTCGTCAAACATCAGGAAAATAAGTGTCCTTGACGCCAGGGTTTAAATAAACCCACTTGGATTGCACTTCTAGTATTTGTCCCCCTGAGAAACAAGGTCACTGGCCATTTCTGTTTAGTTTTGTTCTGTCCAGGCAAACGCAGGACATTGTGATTGTGTTTGAGTCATCTGCTGACTGAGGAGCTTTGCAGTGCGTCTAAAAATAGAACCTACCTCCAGTATTAACAACACAAGCCCACCTACCCCCAACAGTCTGTCTGTATGCCATGTTCCCACCATCCCGCCACCTCTGTCCAGTAACATGCCAGCAGCCCTGACAGAAAGTGATGGGAAAATATGTTAATACTTTAAAATGTAAAGTATCCACTGTTTGAGGAAAATATATTTTTATTATTATTATTATTATTATTATTATTATTATTATATAGATTATTTTTTTTTTTTTTACAGGCTGCTGAATTATTAACTTTAATAAGAGGGAAATAATAGTCCGCCTCATAGCTTTACTTTAAGCTAACCTGCTGTGTCAGCAACACGTTAAATCCACATGTACTGCCGTCAGCAAGATGGTGATATTGCCATATTACCTTATTGCTGCTCTCTCTCTCTCCTTTTTATAGGCAAGTCTGGCCACTTGGCAGCCATGTTGGAAACGCCTCAGGGCAGTTATTAGGGAGACCATATCTAAATGAATGGGAGAGAGGGCTAAATGTGAAATAAACCACTTTAAACTTTCTGTGATTTTGCCCCAAAATATAGTTTAAAGCTGTTTTTCCCGACAATTATTACTTCTACTAATTTTTACGTCAGTGCGACGCGATTAGATAATTAGGTTACGGTTTGGCATTTATAAAGCAAAATATTGGCTCCAATTGCCATATTTTCCTTTTGCATTATACTCCCATAGAGTTCCATTCAGAATTCTCTATGTAGCCTGTCTCCTCTGTGGTGTCTCTGCTGTCAGCTAACCAGCTGTGTGTGTGTGTGTGTGTGTCCAGGTATGGGAGGGTGAACTACGTCCTAGCCAGGAGGCTGGAGTTACTCAGAGAGGTGGGCCGGCTCCAAGAGAGCCTGGACGTTCCTGGTGACGTTTCCTACACCTGTGAGACTGCCGGCCATTTTTACCTCTATCAGGTAGAAGGCTTTTGCTCTGTGTGTGTGTGTGTGTGTGTGTGTGTTTTTAAAATGAAATGCCTGTTTATTTTACGCCTTCACACAGAATTGCATTCTCTCTAAATTAGTATTTTGTTTGTTTGTAACTTATGTTTATTTTTCAAAATGCTACCCATAATCTTGCCGAAATAGAGGACACCCGTTTTTGCTTTTGAGAGATCCATGATATTGTAGACCTCCCCCACTTTCAGCCAGCTGTCTTGGTGCCCGGCAGTGCCCTGACCAGCCGTGACATTTCAGGGTGTCTGGGCATGGCTAATGATCCACAGTATTATTGCTAACAATGCACTGTGGATACCCAAAGGGCCGCACACACTCAGGGAAGCGTTTGTCAGATTGTATCAGTGCACATCTAGTCATGCCGATCGCATCCACACATCACAGACGTTTCCTGTCTCACCTCTCATTTTTTGCCTAGACAGCATACCCGGATATGATCCCTTTGTGTTTATTCCAGTCACCTAATTATCGCTCTCCAATCTGGCTCTGGGAAGAGGGACAATATGCCATTGCAGACAATTACTTACTTGCAGAGCCGCTCTCTTCATTAGAAGGGCCCTAAAATAGATGCCTGTGACAAAAGAGGAGGAGTGGGCGTGGCTACAATCCCCTGTGTTCTTGGCAGCGTTTACCATAAAGCAGAGTGTCGGTCACCGAGGCAATCAATCCGTCACTACGGCGATTGGCTTCCGGTTTGCCGAGAGACCGTCGCATATTTTCCTCGCACGCCGTAAAACACTTGTGTCAGAATTATAGTAACAATTATTTACTCCACAGCAATGAATTATTCTACTTTTACAAGTATATTCCTTAATTTGTGTCTACACTGTAGTCTTTTTGAGTTAGGTGTTGTCTTGAAAGGTCTGTTCATGTGTGTGTTTTTGCAGTTTCTCTGCGTTGTGTTTCTGCTGTCGTTCTTGTATCACGCCTCTCCAGCCTGGCCTGATGGTATTAGCGCAGACAGTTGCAGTTTTGCAGACAATTGTTTCCCATCATAAATAACATAAGTGTGGGATCACTATATCCACTTCACCTTTTAATTACACCTCACATCAGTGCAAATGCACTACAATTCCAAATTGGGTTAATGGCATATGCTAACCAACGGCCATTACGGATGTGAGAGATCTGATCGAGAACAGCCATAGCATGTGAGCACTAGTTGGCAGTGTGAGGACTGTGCTGCTGGACAGATTGTGCGACCATTTGTCAGTGTGATTGCTAACACAATCTATGTAGAAACTGCTTGTTGGCCGTAATGAGCAGATGGTAGCATGCATTGTAACACCAGTTAAACCAAGGCCCCCCGCAGTCATATGTTTTTGTCTTGCTGCTGTTAAGATGCTGTTAACGGCGCTACTGTAGGTGACACTGTAGTAAGTGAAATAATGCCTTCCGGGGAAGTGAAAGTATGCGTGGGTGCCCAGCTTTAGCAAAAGACACATTCAGTGTGTCGCCAGTGAAAGGCCATGCGTCTAACCCTGTGCTCTGTGCTCAACCCCTCCACAGGTCATGTCTCGCTGGGAAGAGTTCATGAGCAAGGTCAGGCCCAAGCAGGGCGTGCAGGTGGAGGTGGAATCCATCGCGGCGCATTTCCCCTTCCCCAAGTACTTCTCCAACGCCCCCCAGCCCGTGTTCAGGGGCCGCTCGTATGAAGAGGACATGGACATCGCAGAGGGCTGCTACCGCCACATTAAGAAGATCTTCACCCAGCTGGAGGTAAGCAGCTCACACCAACACACAAATGCAATTAGGTCATTTAGCAGACGCTGTTATCCAAAGTGACTTACAATGAGTACAATGCCATGTATTACAAGGAGCAGGTGAGGGGGGGTAGGCATCTTGCATAAGGATGCTTACAGGTAGGCCAACTCTGACCTTCCGGCTGGGAGTCCAACACCCAGCCGGGCTAGACTATCCTGCCGGTCTGGTTTCCAGCCAGTCTGAGAGAAGCACTAATCCATATGGTGCAAGAATGCACATGTACGTTTGTGTGCAGGCCAACTCAAACACACAAATGCTGCATCAGTGGATTCTGGTGTTGATCCCAGACCATTAGCCAGCTGTGCTTCTTGGTGTAGCCTGTTTCCTATGCACACAGGTGTCACTGCCAACTCCCACCCATCCACCGCAGTGACAGGTTGTTTCGGATGAGCTGCGATTGGTTAGACACTGCCTTTCTCTCTTCGTGGGTGTGCAGCATGTTAGCATCAACAGCTGTCCCTGTGCTACAGCGTCTAGTGCATAAGCACTAGGCTGCATGTTTCGTACATATGAAGTGTATAATATGTACGAAACGTGTTACAGGCATTCATTGTATTTAATTTGTTTGTTTTATTTTAAGCCTTTATTTCTTGGGCTACTATATAATATCACAAACGCCAACATTTCTGCAAAACTGGACATAAATGGACTTATTTTCTACACATTTGCGGTAATTTTTATGGGCCTATTGATGGATCTACCTCCTCCTGGCTCTTGTTTTTGTCCTAGTAGGTTGTCTTCTCTGGCTTACTTCTTGATAAAAAATGAACTTATGAAGGTGTGGGCACCGTTTGAGAATTGTACAAGAATATGCAAAAAAATCAGGAAAGGGCTGTCATTAGCCATCACAGTCACATGCACACTTGCTGATATCCAGACATCATTGTGATAGGTCAGGACAGGCAGGGATTGGTCAAATTCTCAAATGTGTGCTCCCTCTAAAGCAGTGCGCCTTCATAAAACGTATAACTGTCCTTCAAATGTATTATTTTAATTTACATTTCTGTCATATTTCGACATATAGCGCTACCAATGGCAGATTTATGGCATCACGTCGATTCACCACGTTCCACAAAGGCCTATAGCAGCAATAGAGAGGCTGTAGTCTGCAGGTCAAGCCCCCACGCCCAGTGGTGACCTTGCTGCATCCGCCCGGGTCCCGCCCAGCACTCACCCTGCCTCGCCCATGCTGCAGTGAGCTCTGTGCGGCCGCCATGAAACACCGCTATCCCCGGGGGTGGGGTGGGGGGGTGTGCTGCGCAATTCACTCCCCCCCAATGTCCCCCCCAACCCCCCCTGAGGTGTTTCTGAACGGCCGGCGTCGTATAATGGCGAGAACGTAGCTGTCCGTGACGGACGGCTGTGGCCACAGTGTGGACGGGTACGGACTTCCTCCTCCTCCAGCTGCGGTCACTGGCCTGACTGACTCCGGACTGAAAATGGAGCTCATTTCACCCTTTAACATTCCCGGAGCCGCCGCGGGGTTAAAAATAGCACCACCCCCGATCAATATTGCATGTTTTCATCGGTTTGGTATTAATGCTAAAATAGGAACGCATCCAATATTTATATCTGCCGGGGGAGGGGGCCTCCGAGACATCTTGACCCATCCTCTGTCTGCATCCTGAAAATGGACCACATGCACCCCCTCTTTCTCCCACATCCCCTGTCCCGCTGAAGTCACCAGATTCCTTTTTATTGTATAAACTGTCTCTAATCTCACATTACCCATTGTGAAGCCATGTAAGTGTATCTGTGCAGAAAGCTGCTATTGACCGGTAATGTACACCCCCAGTGCTCTTTCCTGGTGCACCCCTGGGGGATATTGGGGCACTTGTGCGTGGGCGAATGAGAGGCCTCTGCAGAGCTGTTGTGTTAATGATTGGAGGACGGTTGCAGAGAATATATGGGTGTCCTGCCATTATGGTGTTGTCTTTCACGGCCCCCTTTTAGTTTTGAGTCACGCTGGATTTAAAAGGCAATCCTCTAGAATCACACACTTCAATAATGGCAACCACCAGTAATTCAATGTGTTTAATGAAAAAAACAAAGTTTTTCAGCAGACACATGTGTACATATTTCATTTCCCCCGTTTTTTGGTTGTGCTTTATTTTTTTTATTAAACACCTGACATTGACGTATAGGTTGTCCCTATTCCGAATATTAAGCATTTTTCCTTGCCTCTAAGGATTTTGTATGATTACTTTATCCTACCTTAGGTTCTCCTGTTATCCGTCATCTTTTGCAGTGACAAACATAATTCTTGTAAACGTATTTGAGAAATAGCGCTAGTAAATGCCATTGGAGTTCATGCTGTGACCCCGCTCCCTGAGAACGGGGGAAAACATGCTGTCACAAACACTTAACTGTATCCATAAATACAAATTAATCTAACCAAACGTTTCAGAGCTATAATTGAATGTGGCAGATTTCTATTGATGGTAGTTGTTTCCTTTCATGTGCAGTCAGCCTTCCAAGTCCTGATGGCAAGATGTAAATGTAGTGCTCAGTGGGTGACACAGCCCTATGTTCAATGTTCCTCGAAGTTGGAGACTTTGCCCCAAAATATTGTTTCTTTATGTACTACTGTCGGCTTGCAATGCGGCAGACACAGTTGGCTTTATAGGTTATTTTTGGCCGTTATAAAGCAAAGGGTTGGCTCTCTTCCTCCAACAGTCATATTTGACATTAACTGACTTCTCCCATTGACTTTTATTCAGAATTTTTAAAGCTCTCCGTTTCTTCTGTATAATGTCTCTGGTTCCGTGTCCATCCACAGGAGTTCCGGGCCTTTGAGCTGCTCAGAAGCGGGCTGGACCGCTCCAAGTACCTGCTGGTGAAGGAAGCCAAAATCATTGCCATGACTTGCACACACGCTGCGCTCAAACGCCACGATCTGGTGGAGCTGGGATTCAAGGTAGGGCATTGCTTCTCAGACCTCGATGTGCCAGTCAGTTTGTGTCCTTAAAGACAGAAGAAAGGTTTGCATTTTTGGCATATTATAGTAAAGAATCCCTCTTCCCGTGGGTATTGTTTATTTGCCAAATAATACAGTGATAGCATAATGGGCTATCGATAGGCATACAGTAAATATAAATTCCAAAACATACTTTTGCTAGGTCTCGGGAGTATAGGCAACAGAAAAAATAAGTCCCATGTGAAGAAACAGTGACAAAGGGGGACAGATATTGGCAGGGGTACAGTTTACGGCACAAGACATGGCAAAAAAGCGTATTCAGACCGCTATAGTTGACGGTTGCCTTAGTGAATGTTTTTCTTTTCTTTTCCCCTCATCAGTACGACAACATCCTGATGGAAGAAGCTGCTCAGATTCTGGAGATTGAGACCTTCATCCCTCTACTCCTACAGGTATAGCCCCAACTAGACAAAAGCTTATGAGTTCTAAATCTTTCTAACATGTGAGCAGGCAGTCTAAAGGTAAACACTAAAATCAAGATTAGAGATGGGGAAACACTTGAGAATTCTTGATGCCCTTCCTAATTCCATATCTAGGGCTCATCTTCCAAATAATCTAGTCAAACCCTGAGCGTGTAACGGGTCTTCAGTGTTCTTCTAGAATGGCATGACAGGGTAGGTCTGATGTCTGTTTACACACCAGGGCCATTGGTCACATCAGCCTGTCTGACAGTGACCAGTTGACCAGTGACAGTTGAGCTTCTCTTTGTGCTGTCGTGGCCTCTGCATGTTGTGCGTCATAACAGCCACCCCCCTCCACCTCCTCCTTATCAGTGATTGAATCAGCCCTTGACTTATGATGGCCGCTATCTCAGGTTTGTCTGGGGTCGAGCTCCAATTAAACCACATCTAATTAGCAGCGGTGGGGGAGCAGCCATGGGTGAAATGCAGTGCAGGACCTGCCACGCTTTGCTGCTTCCGTAGACTGCCATAGTGTGCTCACCCCAACGTACAGTATAACGGCACACACAGTACTGATGCAGTGGCAAGTCCCTGTGTTAATAAACCACAGTGGTGAATTGAATAGCAAGGTTTGTTCTTTACGGGTGCTCCAGCTCCAGCTCCAGCTCCAGTTTGACTTCACCGCCACATCTAGAAATCGTTGCGCTGGAGTGGAACCATAGTGGTTCTTCTGACCAATCGGCGTCGTACCGGCAGCTACGGGCGTAGTTTATGTGATGTTAACAGTCGCCCAGTCACCTGCCAAGTATTTTTTGACCGTGCCTGCCCCATTCTAAACAGTTTCAATGGACGGCTTTCCAGATGGTTCTGTGTAACTGGCTCCTCGGGTTAGGTGGCAGTTAGTAATGTTATTTCGCCCCCCCCACTCAGAACCCCGAGGACGGCTACAGCCGACTGAAGCGTTGGATCATGATCGGGGACCACCACCAGCTGCCCCCCGTCATCAAGAACATGGCCTTCCAGAAGTACTCCAACATGGAGCAGTCTCTCTTCACGCGCTTCGTTCGCCTCGGCGTGCCCACGGTCGACCTAGACGCCCAGGGGCGTGCACGTGCCAGGTGGGTGTCACACTGGGGCAGCGCAACGAAAATACAAACCGACGTTTTTATTTTTATTTTCTGCGGTTGGTTAATTTTGAAGTATTAGCAGAGCCAACGTAACCCATAGCACGTTTCTATAATAGAGTTTAACACTAGTGTGTCTATTGGATAGCGATGCTTTTTCTCAATGATGTAATTTAACTACTCTGTATTGACTAAGAAAAGCCTCTTTAGCTAGTAAGCAATGCATTGCCAGTGCCTTGTGTAGCTGTTATCTATCTATACTATTTGCATTACAATTACATATAGACATTACAGGTAGCACTGGTAGAGATACCATCACAAAACTAAAATATGTTTTATTTATACGGTGTATAATCAAATGTGAGTGAAAGAATAATTTAATAAGAATGTCAGCAGTACTGACACTTAATGTAATGCTTCAATATTCCTGCTTCATCGGTGGAACATTTTAATTTAAAACCTTCGATTTGCTCTCTTGCTATTCAGAGATTCGTTTTGAAATCTGTGTAATGCAGTCTGACAGCGTGAGATCTTTGTCCAGCAGCATTGTGACTCCTGTCTTGTCTCCCAGCTTGTGTAATCTGTACAACTGGCGCTACAAGCAGCTGGGGAACCTGCCTCACGTACAGCAGCTCCCCCAGTTCCAGGTTCCCAACCCCGGGCTGACCTTTGACTACCAGCTGATCAACGTGGAGGACTTTAATGGCGTCGGAGAGTCTGAGCCCAACCCTTACTTCTATCAGGTTAATAACACACACACACTTACACACACACTCACTCGCTCAAACGTACGAGCAATATGAAACCATCACAGACGGGCCGCGGTCAGCGCTGCGCTGGCATGGGTTTTCAAACAAGCTGATGCGGCTCTCCTGCACAGGTACACACAGGCGAACTCCCAGTTCGTTCCACTGCAGCAGAGGACTGCATTCTGGGGCTCATTTAATTTTAAACTGTAACGGTTTGCGACCAATCCGAATGGTTTCGATGGCTTGTGGAATGGGCCGCCAACTGGCCAGCTAGCACAGGCCAATGGTTTTTCCCCGTCAAGCTGACACCAGCCACAATGTCTTTCATTACATTCTTGAGGCACTTAACTGTTTTCCCTGGTAGCAGACCAGCCACAGTATCCCAATTTACAATATGACAGCCTAGTTAAATGTGCAAAGTGTGAATAGGTGTGTATGGAGAAGGCAATTAGCATTTATTTTAAATACATATTAAATAACATTTTGCAGCACAAATGTACGTTCTATACAAGGCCAGACATAACTAAGCTAGCTAAGATACATTTAGATAAAATAAAAAAAATATCAAACAGAATAAATAAAATCAGAATATAACCACAGCAGGGGTTTGTTTTCAATAGAAAACAAACAAAAAAGTGCAAGCACAGCAGAATTATACTAATAGTAAAAAGCAAGAAAACAAACCACTGTGGAATGTGTTTACTGCAGTGAGCATCTCCCAGTGTCCACACCAGCACTGCAGGACACTGCACATGGTCTCTTCCATGAAGCTTGCCATTGTTCTTAAATGCAGACCATGTGTGTCTCCCGAGGCTCCACGTCACATGAGCCCTCTCTCCATTTGCCTGTTGCCATTTCAGGGCGCGTCTAGGGGGCTGGCCTCATCACTCGAATCCCTCCGACACACAAGCACACACACACACAGACACACTTACTTCCCTGGGAATGGGAGTAGATAAATTGGACACTAGAGAAGCAATCGTGTCCAGCGGGTGGTGAATGCCTGTCACAGCTGCACAAATATCGCCCTCACCCCTGCAATGCACACACACACACATGCAAGCACATTATACACCCTACTCCCCATTTCTCTCACACACACACACACACACACACACACACACACAGTCTCATTACTGCTATGTCATGAGCCAAGGCTCTTCACAGTGCTCCAGCAACGGCAGACAGCCTGCAGCAATCCATCCCCGCCTCTTTGGCTCATTTGCTAAAGCACATTATACATCGACCTTCACTCCGCAGTGCCGCTTCGTAAGTGCCTCCCAACCATCACACATGGATCATTAAGACTAAATCGTTCCTCTCCAACCACGTTTCCACAATCTACATGTTTCCTAGGCTTCTCCCAGACTACGGGGTTGATTAGTGCGTTGAGTTGAAATAGTGGAGGACATTGAATGGAGGTATTTCCACACACAGCGGTAGCAAATAAAACGTCACCTAATTAGTCTTGTATAAAATACAGCTCTGGAAAAAATATAGACACAGCGTTTGTTAGTCTTATCCTCGCGCTCCCATCCACTTCACCGTGTAGATATACAGCCATGTATGTTGTGGATAGGTTCCCTTCCTCCCTCCCTGGCCAGGTAGTGGTGGCTGGGGTCGGGGATTATTGTGTGGGGGGGGGGGGGGGCCCGGGAACCAAGGCGGCATGGTGGTGTGTTGTGTTGACGGTGATGTGGCGGGCCCAGCCTCTATGAATTATTCCCAAAGCCCAGATGAGAGGCTGTGGTCTAATGCTCAATTGAAGCCGGGTGTGAATAATGCATTAGTTTCTTGGCTTATTCATAATTTTTATTTTTTTTAAATAAAGAGGATCACTATGTGCCTCAGTGTGAAAACAGTTTGGTAAAGAGATTGATGTTGTGTGAGAGGACTTGCAAATGGGGAACTGTTTTGCAATTTTTTCAAAAACTGCATGTTACTGCATTAAGATGACTTTCTTTTGAGTTTCAGATTGGTTATATTTGCTCCAAGGCAAACGTTAGAAAGAAGTTAAGGGATCTTTTGTAGGCTTAAAATATTTATGCTAATATTTATTATTTGAATTAATTCCATTACTCATGTTTCCACAAAATGTTTTTAAGATTAAGAAGGCTGAAGATGATTTAAGTTATGAGTGCCAAACATAACCATTTGTTACTGTCTGGAAACATTGAACATCACTAAATATGAGCATTTGTTCTTGTTCATTTAAATATCAAAGGTAATACACTGCAGGAGAGTGATGTAATACTGTGCAAGATTCAGCCAGTCAGACTCCTAAAAGCTGATCAGTTATCAGTTTACAAGCTAAAGTACATGATCGATAATCAAAACCATAGCAGACATTGTAGGCATGCCTCTGACTGGACCTAGCCTATTGTCAAGCTTTGCATTAATTCCAACCTGAATCAGATGGCTCCCTGTGCATTAACGAGATGGGCTTTTATCTGGCAGAGAAGTCAAGCACTTGACAGGTGAGAGAAAAAGACTGAGGGGTGCAGCAGAGTGAAAAGTAGAGTGGTTGAGAAGGGTTGGGTGTCAATCAAGGCTAGATGAGGTGTTTGGGCCACTGTTCTACCTTGCTATGCTCTTCATAAGGGTTTCCTCTGATGATGATGGTGTGTCAGGCTCTCACTGATCTTAATCAGTCACAGTAGAGCAGGGCTTCTGAACTTGGTTCTCACGCCCTGGCCTCGCTGTAGACTTCAAAGGACTTCACAAAGTAAAACTTTGTGGGAGGGGAGGGGAGGGTGTTGCACCTAAGAACTGAATGTGAAATGTCTGACTATATATATCCCTCCTGTTGTCCTCCGGGTCAAACTGACCCAACGCACTACCTCTTTGTGGCAGATAGAGGGCGCTAAACCTAATT
>JAODUG010058144.1:0-14751 GCA_027564795.1 Aphredoderus sayanus
ATTATTATTACTGTATTATTATTATTTGTATTACTGTATTATTTATTTTATTATTATTATTATTATTATTATTATTACTGTATTATTATTATTATTATTATTACTGTATTATTATTATTTGTATTACTGTATTATTATTATTTGTATTACTGTATTATTATTATTATTATTACTGTATTATTATTATTTGTATTACTGTATTATTATTATTGTTATTATTGTATTATTTGGGTGGCTGGCATTTTGCCAGTGTGGGGATGTGAGGGTTTGCATTTCTTGTCTTATCAGACCATTCATCCTTGTATAGCGCCTCTGGCAGGCCAGAGGCAGCACTGCTGCTGATTCTGTGTGTACATGTGGTGCATTTATGTTTCTAATGGCACCTGGTGATCATCTGCTGTCCAGGTGCAACGTTCACCAGGGACCCGTGGTGTGCAGGTAGAGATGTTTTCCAGGGCAGAGGATGGGCAGAACAATAAACAGTGTCCCCCTTTCGTCTCATGCAATGTGTCTAAATGATTGTATGTAATCACAACATAACAACTCTAAATGCACGGCTATTTACTGCTAACTAGCCTGTGTAACAGTTATTATTCTGTGTCAGACTGTGTTTTGACCGCATGACTTGACATCCTATTAGATTAAGCAGCAGAGAATGCCTTTTCATACATGGGCTGTGTTTAAAGATGGACTATGTGAATCTGTTCAATCTGGCTGTTAATGGAACGTGAATTGCTCATTTAAAGGTGCATTCCTCAGATTGGTTTATATCCACCTCTGCTTTAGCTGCGCTGTCTATTTTTAACCACCGCTGTCCTGTGTGGGCATAGGAGGGTAGAGAAGGATGTTAGCTCACCAGCACCACAGAGAGGGAAGTAGAGATGAGTGCCAGCCAATCAGTGCTGTCAAGAGGTTCAAACCAAAACATTTGTAGGCATGAGGGTAAATTCCTCCATGATGAGGATTGTACCTCCATTGCATGGATTATGTTTTGTCCTTTATTTATTCATTTCACTTTATATATCACTCAGTTCATCCTGTTATGGGAGGCTTCACATTTTGAAGGAGTTTAAACTCGGCTGCGTGGCATTCAACGCACAGAATCAGTAGTACCTGTAATATGATAGCCATTTCATTTGTCCATGCATGCAGTTTTCACCACTGCTAGGGTCATGTTTTTCATTTGCCCATGTATCAAGCATAACCAATTTAACTTAATCAAATGGTAAGAAATGTGAACTTAGCCTTCCCAAAAACGTCTACATTTCAAAAGGAAACTCAAATGAGATGGCGCTCTGTTGTGTCAAGTTACCATATTCTAATAGATGTGGGCTGTGCAATGCTTACTTCCTATTAGCTCGATATGTTTCATATTTAGCCAGTTACATAGCTCAGCTGGGCTCAATACCAGACACTGGACATTGAAATACATTGCAATATTTGATTTGAGGAGCCTGAAAAGCAGAACAAATATATCAACATTCTGTCTGGTGCTAGTCTTGTCAAAATCATCACGTCTCCATAACGAAGGGTTTGTTCTTCAAGTAAAATAGCCTGGTAATATTTAGCTTGTTTTCCAATCACACCTTAACCCTCGTGGTGTCCTTACAATATCGTCTTGAACCACCAGAGAATGCCATCTGAATATATGGTTCTTTTTATTGTCAGTGTTGTGTGTATTTATTTATTTATTTATTATTTATTTATTTATGTATTTGTGTTGTTTTATGTGCCTGTAGAATTAGGTTTAGCACCTTTTATCTGCCACAAAGAGCCAGTGATTTGGGTCATTTTGACCCGGAGGACAACAGGAGGGTTAATATTGCACAGAGTTCATTCATTTCTTGGAATAGATGCTCCTGTCATTACCATGCTATGAGTAGTCCTTTAATGAGTGGTTCACAGCACTGCACTGAAACGCTGTGTGTTCCAGGTTGCATTGGCTTTGTCAGTACGGCACTGAAGAGCACACTGAGGGAGCCGGCCCTGTGTTTACATATCCACGTGAGTAAGTAAACATGTTGCTACTGTGATTGCTGCTGAAATATAACCCAAGAGACGTTCCACATTTCATTGGTCCAGGAGAGAGCCAATCGCTGATCGCTGATCGCCTGCGTGGCCAGGAGTCACACAGTGTGTGAGTAATGAGCCCATCACAGCAGCGGCAACCACACAGTGCAGCCAGCAGTTGGAATGTGGAAGTGACCAGGAAGTGACCAGGAAGTGATCAGGATGTGACCAGGAAGTTACCAGGAAGTGTGACCAGTAAGTGATCAGGAAGTGACCAGGAAGTGACCAGGAAGTGTGACCAGGAAGTGACCAGGATGTGACCAGGATGTGACAGGAAGTGACCAGGATGTGACCAGGAAGTTACCAGGAAGTGTGACCAGTAAGTGATCAGGAAGTGACCAGGAAGTGACCAGGAAGTGTGACCAGGAAGTGACCAGGATGTGATCAGAAAGTGTGACCAGGAAGTGACCAGGATGTGACCAGGAAGTGACCAGGATGTGACCAGGAGGTGACAGGAAGTGACCAGGAAGTGACCAGGAAGTGAGTACCACAGAAGGGTCATCATTCTTCCTGTCCACAGCCTGTAAACAGAGAATATGTTAAATCACTGTTCCCGTCCATGTGTGTACTGTGTCACAGTGGCTGGTCGGCTGTTCTCAGGTCTAGCAGCCAAACACATGCACGCACTTACACATGCAATCACACACAGTAATGTGCCACCTGTTTGGGCTGCACAGCCTACAAAGAGACTATTTTGATTGATTCTTCTGATTCTTGCCTTAGAACTTCCAAGAATCCAAGAATAATCGGAGAACCAATTTAATAATCAGCTAAATATACTGTCATGAATAGTTTTCCAGTGGCTTCAGCAGTTAGATTACAGTAAGATGTTCAATATCAGCAACATACTGAAGGAGACTTATTTGCTAGCACTTCCAGTTACCTGTATACAGATACCACTTGAAACTCACATGTAGAAGTTCAACCAAACGCACACACATTTACACATTATTTTTCAATGTGTGGAATTCACTCTGTTTTTATTATATATATTACATTCTATCAATATTCAACAACAAGCATTAGAGAAGAAGACCATCCTCACCTCTCCATAATGTAATTGATTGGGCTGGTCTTAAATCCCCTGCCAATTGAAATCATTATTTGTTATCAACAGGGAAACTGAATGTAATGTACATTAAATGAATCAAATGTAAATACAGTATGTTACTCATTAGAGGTTGAGTATGTCGTCTTGGACAAACCAGGAGCTTAGCCAAATGTTTAAAGATACAAACGAAAAACAGCCCAGCCCCTTGCTTCAATCATCCTTCCTTAGCCACGCCTCCAATACGTGTGAACACGCTCTGACTGTTCTGTCTTAGGGATCGCAGCATCTCTACGCATAAATAACCCATGTCTCATTCAGATGTAAGAACCCAACATTTCCATAATTAATGTAAACAACGTACTGTACTCACCATTAAGCTAGCATTTTAGTATTGTTTCATTGTTATTGAATATAGTCTACCATGTCGGCTAACTTTTAGGCTAACCAGGCTGTGGTACGGTAACGTTACAGTTCAGTAGCATACTGTAGAAAGGCTATCAGGCAAAGATAAAAACATCCTTACCGTAGTAATGTATCAATTGACCTTTCGCAAATCTCTGCTCCCAAACAGTCCTTGTCCAATCATACCTTAGCAACCGGTCACTACGTGAAGAAGCTCTGTCAAGGAAGTAGAAATGGTTAAACGCTGTGCGTACGGAACTTGTAGATCTTACAGCTGTACCCCAAACGTTTATAGGGGGGTCATTTTTACCCCCTACCCAAAGCTACCTTGATCCCAAATTTGTAGTCATTGGTTGTTAGCATTGTCACTCACAAGTATATACCCATTATTCCGGTATGACGCCTATGCAGTGCTTTATTTACTAATTTAAAATGTTCCGTTTATTTTAAGCAGTAACTGCAGCCTACTTATTTAACAGATTTACAAGACCTGCAAACAGCCAGAGTCATGTTGTTAAGTTTCCCAAATAATTCCCCATTTTACAGCTAGTGAGACAATCAATCTCCAAGCTTCGCCGCGCATCTTGTAGTGTGTGTACTCTGCTGCCGATGAGCCACGTAAGGTGAATCACACTTGAACTTCAAGACACCAGGTTAGAAGAGAGACAGTTGTGTAGTGTTTGCTGCACAGCGATCTGATGACTTTGAGAGTCGTGTAGTGTGAACTCACAGTGGTTAGATGGCCTTGCATGGCTTACACCACCACATGTGATTGTGAAGGTGAGGCAATAATGTGCAGTGCTTTGACTGGCCGGATAAATGCAGTCCATTTACCATTTCAATATGTAATGCCGGAAGTTCTGTTGCCGGGTGATAGCACAGCAAGTGTGATGTCTTCTTTGGCTTGCCAAACCATCGTTTTGTTTCAGAATGACCTAAGCTAAAAGAGCTCCAATCCCAGTACCGTATGATTGAAACTTTGATGTCCTTCTCGATTTTCTCATTGAGAAATGTTTCTGCAATCAAATAATTGTCTTGCACCCTCACAGGCTTTTTCTCTCTGTCTCCCCCTCTCTCTCCCTCTCTCTCCTTCTCTCTCTCTCTCTCTCTCCCCCTCTCTCTCCCCCTCTCTCTCTCCCTCTGTCTCTCTCTCTCCCTCTCTCTCCCTCTCTCTCATTCTCTCTCTCTCTCCCTCTCCCTCTCCCTCACTCTCCCTCTCCCCCTCACTCTACCTCACTCTGTCTCTCCCTCCCTCCCTATTTATCTGTAATGGTCCTCACCCAGGGACAATATTCATCCTGATGTTGAGCCCTTAATGCCAGTGCACTATAAAACAATGTGCAATTTTATGATCGTATGAAAACACACAGTCTGTTTGATCGTAGACCCGCTTTGTTGACTCACAGTGGAACTATTTGTGGTTGGAGCTGGTTTTGATTTGTGCAAACAGCACAATGTGCAGGTGTGTTTTTGCACACATGCACACAGACACACACACACACACACACCCACACACGTATTTAACCATGACCATGCATACGATTATTTCCACTTTAGCAGTTCTGTTCAGCATGTTCCTCACAGCCTATGAGAGTAACAGTGCTATGATTTGACTGTTGGCACTGAATCTATTGCCTCTATAAAGTATTACAGGTGTTCTATATGACATGTTTAACATGAATACAGCACCAAACAACCATTTTCTATGTGAGATATAGTGAAGGGCATTACACTCCTGTGTGTGTTGTAATGAGAGATCCTTTTCTTTTTCATAGCTGGGTGGGCTGCATGTGCATGTTAGGGGGCATGTGCAGAGGGGCAGGATATTCTAGTGTTCTGGGTGTTGGACTTACAGCCGGAAGGTTGTGGGTTCGAGCGCCGGAGTTGGCCCAAGCATCCTTGAGACAGATTCCTAGCATCCTCACTTGCGTCTTGTAGTTCTACTCATTGTATGTCACTTTGGCTGAAAGGTAAAGTTAGTGTGTGTGGCCTATCGAGATGTTGTCTTGGTGTGAGAGTGCCTGGTGTGCCATCTAGTGGCAGAAAATCCTATAGACGCACTTTATATATTTCGTAAAAAACTAAATCCTGTGAGTGAAAGAATGGGCTTTCTGAAGGTTATCTCCATTGTTTCCATCTGTTTGCAACGCAGAAGTTAGAAGGGCCAAGTCCAAATGAAGGCACTCGTAGAGGCGTTTCTACTCCGAAGGAGGCCTATAGGCCCCCACTGGCTCACATCATCGCACCTCTAGTGGACACCAGCTATTCCCCCCTTATGATTGGCTGACTGTATATGTGTATGCACTTCAATTGTATGTAAGGAAGTTTGAATGAAATGTATTAGCACCGCCTTATGACAAACGCTTTTGAATTTAAGGGCTCCAGAGTGATTCTTGTGCCTTGTAGGATCAGGATGGTCTCACAAGGCTAGTGGTTGGTAAAATGTTCTACCATGTTCTACAACAACTATTTCACATAAGAGACTGTCTCTAGTTTCAGCCTCTTCCCTCCATCAACACCACGTCACCTAGGAGACTGTCTCTAGTCTCGGCCTCTTCCCTCCATCAACATCACGTCACCTAGGAGACTGTCTCTAGTCTCGGTCTCTTCCCTCCATCAACACCACGTCACCTAGGAGACTGTCTCTAGTCTCGGCCTCTTCCCTCCATCAACACCACGTCACCTAGGAGACTGTCTCCAGTCTTGGCCTCTTCCCTCCATCAGCACTACGTCACATAAGAGATGTGCTGAATGTTTGATACATAGACCCCTAAATCCTTATTTAACAGATGTAAAAGACCTGCAAACAACCACTCGCGTAACAGATTCCTCAGAATAACTTTAACGTTCTGTTTAGTCATTGAGTAATGTGATTGGTTGTCATGCGTGTCAATCAAAATACCTCTCCTGTCCAGTAGGCGGGTCTTGACACAGTTCTGCGTCCCAGACTTTATCTAAGTAGAGGCTGGCTCAGCGATACTAGACTAACAATGGGGTGGACAGCAGACAGAACTAGACTAACATGGGTAGACAGCAGAGAGACAGACTAACACTGGGGTGGACAGCAGACAGACTAACACAGGGTGGACAGCAGACAGACAGACTAACACTGGGTGGATAGACAGACAGACTAACACAGGATGGACAGCAGACAGAACAGGGAAACAGAAAACATGACAAAAGAGAAGGGTGATGGCAAGCCCTGACAGACATGACAGTTAGCTGGTTCTGTTTGAAGCGTGGTGCAGCCATGGTTAACAAACAACAAATCACTGTTATGACTCACTTCCTTAAGTTACCACTAGTAGGTTAGCAGAGAAGCTGTCAGTACAGATCTACCAGTTACAAAGCAACACACACATAACTTACAGTACACGCGCTTGCACTCACTCACACACACACACACACACACACACACACACACACACACGCACACATACACACACACATAGCTTCCAACATAAAAAGCTTTAAAACCTTAAGATGTGCAGTACATCACAGAATTAATCATCCTTTTGACATTTTGTGTGAAAGTATTTTGGCACACAGGGAAAATAACAAATGATTAGTGTTTGGCTGCAGCGGCTTCTATAAATCAGAGCGTGGGGATGTACTGTGTCTTGTTACCAGGCCCCAAGATGAAAGTGTGGATTTCAGTGATATATCAAATCTAGCCTCCAGTCTTCAATTGCCCACATTCATCCAACCCAGCGCTCGACACCCCTCTGCCTCTCACAGCCTAGCATGGAAGCTGGAGGTATAATTTACCGGACAGAAGCTTTGAGCTTTGATGGAGTGTGTACTACCTGTGTATGCTAGCGATACTTCCCCTGTCTGATAATGAGATCCACATGGGCAAGAGACCTGTTGTAGCAGACACCTATCACACAATCTAGCCAGGCTCTATCAGGCGGAGGTCTGACCCCTACCTGTTCCTTAATGCATGCACGGCTTTAAGTCACTTTGGACAAAGTGCTAAACAATGTCATTGTAATAGCATTTTTCTGGGCTGTACACTATTAATACCTACTTTTACTATACCAGTAGGCTACTGCTAGTACTTCTGTACATACAGTAGAGCGGATAAAATACTTTCTTTACTACAATAGGAGGTGGGATGCAAATGTTACAAATCTGACTCTTAAACACAATGAGCTCTGTAGTGAGATATGCACATTCCAGTACACCTGCAGCTGTGATATGGCTGCAGCCTCACCTCAGCTCCCAGGCAGTCATTGGATGTGACAGACATTCTGCCCTACATGTGTCACTCATTACTTTAAACACTGACCTGCTTCTTGTGGTGTCTTGGTAGTGTCTGTTGGCTGAGCCACAAGACAGAAAGAAGAATACATAACTACTGCGTATACCTTGCTATAGAATATATCTGAATTCTCATTTTCATTGGGAACAGGGTGAACAATTTGGGGTGAACTTGAATATATGATATACTTTGAACATGTATATGTTTTGATTATATATGTGTGTGCTTTGTAAATTTAAATAATATAATTTCCCAGTTTCAGTGTCTGTTTTGACATGAAAGCCACAAAAGAATGTTTATGAACATTGACAAATTCTATTCACCAAAATAATGGATGTTTAAAATTATACAGAGGTATCACTTGATGAATAACTAGTAGGCTTAGTGTGAAGCACAGTTATAATGGTCTTGCTCACTAGCTACTTGTAAAGCTTTTAAGCAAAGCACTTGTGCTTTAGAATGGCTTTCAGCTGTTTAAGCTTTAGCATATTTATCCTTCTGGCCACTGTCTGGACTCAACATTTATAAAAAAAAATAAAAAAAATACATGCATGTTCAAAGCAAGATTATTTATTATCTGTGAACTGAAATTCACTGCTAATGCCAGTGCAATAAGTAGCAGCTAAAATAAACAATTTGATACCACTAGGGCTCTCAAGCAATGACAGATGGACACAGCTATGCACCAAGACATTCTTGGTTTATGCAGGAGCCCAAGAGGACCATATTCATGCTGAAGGCATTCCAAAGAAGCAACACATCCCAGCATTAAAACAGAAGGATCCAAAAGCACCTCCTCCTCAACCCTGTCTCTCTGTCACTTCAAAATGTCTCTCACTTTGTCAGCGCTGATATCTTCTCTGTCAGAACCTGCCGAAGCCCTGTGGTTGGAAACACAGGGTGTGAGATAGCTGTAGCTCCATCACAGTGTTTGCTTCAGTAGGTCAGCAGATAGCAGCAACAACTGCTCTGTGTTCAAACATAATCATCAGGCGTCTGCTGTGATTGGTTGAAGACTGTCCAATCGGCTGTTAATAACCATGACTGACACATGCTGGCAATGCGTACACCACATGGGTTTCTATTGGTTTCTATTGGTTTTTATTGAGCAACTTGAGTGGACTGGATGTGTAGCTCACTAGTGCAGGATGTGTTCTTCAGCCCAGAAACCACCAGAACTCCTAAACACCCACACACACAAGGACAAACACACACATGCACCCACACACGCCCATCCCCAGAGGTGTTCCAGGCTTAGTGTGCAGATCATGTTCATGGGCCACACATTTTATCTCTCCCAATCATGAAATGTGTTCCGGGGCCACTGGGCTCTTCGGAGGCCAGATCTGGTCAGTGTTGCCTCTGTCTGACATGGGAAGAGCTGTGGATGACTCAGGGGCCATGTGGTTCACATGCCCCGCCCTTAACCCCCCAACCACCCCCAGCTACAAGCGCAGAAGGCCTGAGGTATGCATCACTGGGGCCAGGAGCATGGAGGTTATTTGCTGAAGCATTTCTGACAGTGCCCGGCAAAAAGGGAGGGGTTGCATCCCCGTGGCGACAGTGCTTTTGGATGCGGGGGCCGGTGTGAATCTACTCCCTGGTCTCACATGTGGAAGACCAGATGGGTGGAATAAGGCCTCCACCGCAGGGAGAGAGCGCTGAGCAGAGGCTGGGCTGGCTCTAGCCAGTAGCAACCTACTCCATGTGTGTCATCATCTGATGGGCGGCTGTCAGTTGGCGTCGACGTGCGTGCGCATGCACGTGTGTGTGTGTGTGTGTGTGCGATGCACTTAACAGATCGTCGATCCTGCTCGTGTGCGTGTGTTTCCTCGCGACGGGCTGCAGAGGTCCGCGGTGGGAGCAAAACGTAGTCAGAATCTTTATTTATGAGTCTTTCCTGTTGGATCCATATGTTTTCAGTTGCATCTGGCAGAGAGAACCTGCGGATTCCTGCTTGTCTCTGCTAATGGGGATTACAAGGCCATGGCTTATGTAAACAACATTAGCATGAGGCCATGGTTTCTGTTGAGAACGGTACCTGGCCACTTCCATCAGCCCAACAGCCAGTAGTGAGAGTTCACTTTGAGAGCTTTGCTTAACTCTTCTAAGAGTATTCTCTTGCTGTGGAACATTTAGGCACACATACTGTACATTCTGTACAAACATTCATGTAATGCTCTGCCACATATAGTGTGCCCATAATGTATTCTTTGAATATCTGAACATTAAAGTAATCCAAAGGACTAGGTTCAGAGAATTGCACCTTGTCGTGACATGTCAGTTACTGGATAAAACTGTAACGATGGGATGAAATAAGGGGAATTTGAATTGTTTTGCTTGAAAACTGCCTTTTCCCATCGAACAATGTCATACTGCTGTCCAAGGGAACATGTATCACAGTCAGTGATTTCGGGTGAGTAAGATTGTGTGACATTGTGTTAATCTATTTCCCTCCCTTTAGTTAGATGAGTTATTCATAGGTCCCATGGGGAGAGTTCCTCCTAGTCTAAAACCCTCTCAGCCTTTTGAGTCGTTCATGTTTATGTTGGTGAGTGTTCATCATTTGTGGAGGAGCGGGGATGGTAGCCAGTTTGGATCCTTATCCGAGTTCATATCAGATAAGGTTGGGAACATCTGGAGAGGAAAACTGAATGTTGTACACTCACATGTTCTTTCTCCGTACAGGTGTGGAGTCTCTCTGTGCAAGCTACTGAATGCATTACTTAACTTGCCCAATCGCAATGCATTCGATTTAAAGCGGCGATCGCAGAGTCCATTTCCACTCAACAGTTTGCCTATTAGAGTGAATTAGTGTTCATGAATATGCCATGAGTCATCGTAAATCTTTGGTTCAGCTGCTAGTGGAAGGAGCTGCAGGTATGGAAAATATGTAAGCAGACATGTCGACTTATTATTACTATGAAATGTCCATAAAAAGCTGTTTAATTACCAGGGCGTGCGTTAAACTTTGCCAGCGATGAGGCCAGATTGGCTGTTTATGTTTGGTGTATTCCACTGCTAAGTTTTTCCTTGGATTTAATAACTGGAGCGTACATTACTCAGGCCAAAGCACCTGAAAGAACGTGAAGAACATCACATGAAAATGAAATAATCCTTTTATATATAGCTAATATGGAGACATAGCAAACCACCAGAACTCCTTTTCAGCACTTATTTTAGCTAGCCTACATGTCACTACAGTGATTTGAGATATAATGGCACAGAGTGAAGAGATTGACATCAGGTTTAAACCAAACTAACATCAGTGAAACAAACCTTATGTTTAAGTTTGCAGTTTGCACTAAACGCGTTGACAGCATGGACCCAAAGTTCCCCAGTGTCTTTCTGTAGAAGATGCCAGGACGGATAAACATGCCAAAATGGTAGTTCACAGCTAGTTTGCACAAGCTAAACATGCTGGCATACACAAGCCAATAAGCTAGTTTACACAAGCAAACATGCTAGCACACACAAGCTAACATGCTGGAATACACACGCTAACATGATAGTGCACACAAGCTAACATGCTAGCACACACAAGCTAACATGCTAGCACACACAAGCCAAAACACATGGGCAATGAATCAGAGGCAAACCACGCTTTGCTCATGTCCACCGTTGTTTGGTGTAAACCTGTATCTATGGTAACAGCGGTAAGCATGTTGTTTTGAGTCTCACCCCATAGACAAAGGCGTGACCAACAGTGAATTAAAAGATCTTCTAAATTATATAATATAAGACAAAATAAAGAGTTAGTATCCTGTGCTTCTGCTTTCACAGAAGATATATTTTACAGTATGCCAGTACTCATTTTTAAACCTGTTTTGAACCAACATACTGACTGGAATGCCACAAAGGTCCTTGAAGCAACTCATGATTACGCCACCAGCTTAGATGTCTGAGATGCGTGCCTTAGTGCTGGATGCTGTTACTGTCACAGCTTATTTCACAGACGATCGGAGCCTCATCCTTGATGCACCCAGCTCCTGTGGGTTTGGCGTTGGAGCCAGGTGTCTAAGCTAACATTTGATTCCAAGGGGCAATTTCCAGCATTACTGTAATCAATGAGCTAATAATTGACATGGGCAAAGAGATTCGTTCCTCCTCTGAACAACTTTAATCACTGACAGCAGCTCAATTTTGAGCAATTAGAAAAATTGTCCTAAATCAAGGCAGATGGGGCTAGTCTCATATGACAGAGGCAGCTCCTTCTCTAGATGGATAACATTGGTTCATTTCTTTTCTCCACTTTTCGAAAGAGATGTCAATCTGTCAAGCATGTTAGCAACCCACCACACATCAGTTTTTAGAATGATGACAGAAGGAGCCAATCTCACAGTGAACATAATTATTCCAATAATGTGTGGCTAATTTTCTCCTAGAGTAACCCTGGGTGGTGATATGCTCCAATTTATTTTGGACTGGTCAGTTATTATCCTGTAGTCCTAGTAACAAATGCTTTAAAAACATTTGCTCAAATTACCATTTATCAACAGTGCATTATATGTCTACTGCAGGAGAACCATGTATCAAGGCATGATAGTACTTTATTAGCAGTTATACTGTAGATATAAACCGTCATTCTGGAGAAAGCATGTTGAATGTGAGCTTGATAAATCGTACAATAGCTAACAATACCTTTAACTGATTGGAATTGCTAAAACTAAGTACACAGAACCCACAGTACACAGACGTGCAGCCCTTTTCTTGTCTGTGACGACTGCACAGAGCTGTGCCATCTTCTAAAACAGTTGTCCACTATCCCATGCTGAAGTTATCAGTTTCAAACTCTGTGGTGCACATTAGTAACAGTAAAGACACATTCATCAAAGCTCCTTCAAAGGCCTAGCAACGTGAAGTTTGGGAGAGACGAGATGGAATCGTTTCAACATTGGGCCACCCTACTGTTTTTTAAGATGAACTACATTGTCCTCTACTTTACAGCTCTGGGTCTCTGATGAGGTAAGCCGTTAGAACAGCAAACAAAATATAGTATTCTATCTGATAATGTGTCATGATGTTAACAAAAGGGTGTGGGATTAACACACCCTTTTGTTAACATCTGTCGAGATGTTAGCCAAGCCGTAGTCAATAAATTCTACACAGGTTAGGAAACCCTGTTTGTTTTCCGCTCGCTGTGTTGCCTATGACGGTACATTTTTTAAGTTGTCAAACAAATGATGTTCTTGCATTGCAGAGAGACTAATGTAAGACATGTCCATGGTAAACCCAGAAGTTGATTTTAAAATGAGTTTGTTAGAACCCTAGACCCTCCCCCATGCTCAGGTTGGGAACACGTAGACCAAACGCATGTGGACCTATTCTTTAACCCTCCTGTTGTCCTCCGGTCTCAAACGGTCTTCTTTTGACAACAGATGATGCCACCTGATTGCCACCGCGGTGTCAGCCATTTCATGTGCTGGGTGCCTTGCTCAGGGACACCTCAACATTTAACCATCCTGTTGTCCTTCTTATATCTTGTTGTGCCACCAGATGGCGCCACCTGATTGTCTCATTCTCTTTATTGTCAGTGGTGTGTGTATTTATGTATTGATTTATTTATGTATTTGGTTTTTTTTGTGCCTTTTAACCCTCCTGTTGTCCTCGGGTTTCAAACTCCTTGTTGTGCCAGCAGTGCAGAATTAGGATTGGCGCCCTCTATCTGCAACAAAGAGGTATTGCGTTGGGTTAGTTTGACCTGGAGGACAGCAGGAGGGTTTTAAGTTAAGTGGAGGGGAGGGGGCTGAAACCAGAGCCCTGCTTTAGCACCATTTTACAAAACAACATTTTCCCCTTTCAAACATAATTCTGCGTTGATCGGCCCCCCACCGGGTCGGTGGGCTGCGGAGGGCCTTTTTAATTGCTGCAGGTGGGCTGGCTCTGGGATGCAGCGCGGCTGCTCAGAGCATGCGTGTGCAAGCGGCACACAAACACACACAGGCAGCCCTTCCAAGGCAGCTGTGGCCGGGACCGGGGTGCCAAGGCTGTGGGGCCTGGGGCAACGCTGTGGCCTCCTTGCTTTCATAGGGAGCCAGTCTGTAGGAAACCGCAGTGCGCTGCAAGCCTACGCGCTCTGCGGAACAATGAAGGGAGGCACTGCCTGTTGCTGAAAGACCTTTCTGATTAGCAGTACGCTCGCAGACTAAGTGGATATTGTGTTATGAATATATGGTTAATTCCGTTTAATGTTCTTGTTGCTGTGCATTTGGTGAAAATTCCATGGTACCAACATTCGTAGAAGCTATATGCATCTCTGCCTGCCAATTGTACAACGTGATTTATGACTATTACATGCTGTAGGTATGTTGAAGACATTTACTGGTGTACAGAAAGCTGTGCTATTTCCAAGTACGCAGGAAAGATGCAGTGTGTCTTCATGATGCATTGCGTGGAAATGAATTGTAAAAGGCTTGACCAAACCGATTGGATCCGCTAGACTTGTGTCCCATTGTTATAGTCCAAACTCACATGTGCACAACAGCTCAACATGTCAACCTGTTGTGATTTTCTTTTGTCGTTCTCTATAATTATGGAGAGAAATAATATTTCCAGGATATAACGAATTCCATTTCTATCCAAACACTGTACAGTGAATTTAATAAATCAGTTTCAGGATATGAGGCATACTGGTTCTGCTCACCTTTCCATTAGTTCGTTTCAACTCAAGTATTTTCGAGTGAGTCACTAATAGAGTGTGGTTTTAGAGTTAGACTCCGTCTGATGGTTTTTGGGGAAGCTGATGCACCTGTCTGGGTCCCGAGTCTTTCTTGTCAAAAGTTGGTCCCGGCGGCTGATCAGCCACCCTGACCAATCAGGTCATCGCAATTCCCCTGCAGCGTACAGACTCGTGGCGGGCACCGTTCGATCGGGCGTAGCCCAGACGTGGCTCACTTCCAAGGCTCCAGCCCCTACCTGGCGAGGCTCACTTCCAAGGCTCCAGCCCCTACCTGGCGAGGCTCAC
>JAODUG010058155.1:0-14751 GCA_027564795.1 Aphredoderus sayanus
TTATCTCCTCAAGAACACAACCCACCAGAAACACACACAAAAATACACACACACACACACACACACACACACACGGTCTCCTGTTTGTCTGCCCCATACCTCCTCCTGGGTCATCTCACGCCCTCCTGCCCCCCTCCTTCCCGTTTCCTCTCCTTCCACCTCCCACTGCCCCTCTCCTCTCATCCCCTCCTTATCCAGCCCTCACCCCCTCTCTCCTGCACCACAGCTTCCCCATGACTCTCCTCATCTCTCCCTCTCTCCTCCTCTCACCCCTCTGTTCAAATCTCACCCATGGGTCACCTTGATGTGCAGTCGTGTGTGTGTGTGTGCGTGTGCGTGTGTGCGTGTGTTGCTATGGTGTCTGTGCGAGGAGGGAGAATGCCTCAGGACTATGAGACGCATGGTGACGGATGGGTAGATGGATGGGTGGAGGGTCAGATGTGTGAGCAGAAAGGTGTGGGCGGAACAGATGGGGTGAGAATGGGAAATGGGGGCCCAGGTCGGCGAGCGTTAGCCCCAAAGGCCTGGAGGTGCCGTGGGTTTTATAAGGATGCTGAGTCCAGAGACCTGTATGCATGGCAGCTATATCAGATCTGTCACTGAGGCCAGGAAATAAATGGGGTTCTGCTCAATCACACATGGCACATTGCAGCAGAGGTGGAGTCCTGAAGCAAGGTGTCAAATCAAGGTGTTGTTTTTCAAATGAAAAGGTGTTAAAAAGGATTCCTGAATCAAGCAGGATTTGCGATTTAATATTCCCTTAGTGAGAATTTCTTCACCTGTTTCTAATGCTGTTGGGCTTTGGAGCTGTCGCAGTCTGCCTTCACCCATGTCGGTCTTGTCTTGTTTTGGTCTGTGTCTCCTTGTTGTCTGCTGTCCACCCCAGTGTAAGTCTCCTTCCAAGAACTAGTTTTTACTAGTTTTCTTTTCTTTGTATGGTTTGCTGTATTGTATTGTTTGTATTTGCTGTTTGTCTGTAGGCTTGTTTGAAGTTCTGAAGTCTAAACAGCTGAATTCATTATAACTGAAATCATCAAAATTTTAGGGTCTGTCTGAAAATAACCCTACAGCAGTTTCATCTGCATTTGTTTCCATTGTGTGCGTTATTGAGAAAAATCCAATATTAAACTTTCCCATATGTAAAATTGCTATACAGTAGGTTATGAAAAATTCCCTATGTATTCAAGACAGATGGATCCATCACAACTATTTCATTTCAGTATTCAAAACACGTGCAATGTAAGACAGACTGTAGTCTACAAGTTCTCATCCAGGAATGTAACACACATTTCTTTCAAAACTGATCAGAGGCACATTTTTCTACAATTATATGATGTAAAACTTGTTCAAAAGCACAATTTCTGTCTCATTATACTTATATACATTAATGACTGATGATCATATTGATCACAGTGGCCAGGAATGTGATTAGAGGAAAATAATTAAAATAATTACCACCACAACTACTGTTAGCAGGAACGTAATATGGAACTAGCCCAAAAAACAGTAATGACACACTATGAGATGGGTTAATTAATAAAGGTGTGATAGTTTCAGACTAATACTGCAACATGGGCAATGGCTGTACAATCAAAATGGCTCAGTGGTTATACACTTTTATTGTTGTTTAAAGTTTTATGGAAGCGACATATTGCTCAGAGATTCTGGGACATGATACAGATGACAGATGGCATCATTTGAAACTGATAATTTAGTTTTATTTAGTGAAAATGTTAAATCCTTAACATGAACTATGTTTAATGAAGCTTGTTTAATGAATGTTGAGTCCATTAATCACCAGGATCTATTTGAGGCTAAATGTCTGTATCGTGAAGAGGGGAAAATGCTTTTTCCTGTATTTAACCTTAACTTTGATGATATCAGCGTGGGTTTTAGCACATTACTTCTACAACTAACAGCTCATTTAGTTTGACTAATTGATTAATGAATTAATCATAAAAAATAAAAAATAAACTATTTCCTATAACTATTTGGTGAACACATTAATTGGAAACATTGTTTTGTTATAATCTTGTAAAACTCGTCTTAGACATCTTCACTTCATTGCTGCAGCTATACATTGTCGCTGCTAGCAACATCGCTCAGTTTCAACCTCTAAAGACACACTGTACAGACAGTGGATGGAGCGGAATGCAGCATGGCATGGAGGGAGAACCAAATGAGAGCAGGAGGTGATGCAGTAAGGAGGCCTCTAATTCTAACAAGACTAACTCCACACACACACACACACACACACACACACAATCACTCACCCTGCAGTTCACACACACATACACACACAGGCCAAGGCCATAATTCTGTCTAAAGGATTCCTGCCACAAACAGAGGAGACTGGACAGGAAGACCAGCTCTGGCTGAACATAAATTACTGTGATAAAGCACTCAATCACACACAAGCGCGCGCACGCAATCACACACACAGCAACCCACATTAGTGGGCATACAAGTAAACCCCTGGGTTGCAGTCTATGGTTGCAGTGCAGGGCATCTGCAGTCATTCCTTGAGGCCAGTTTAGCAATGTTGTCATCTTTTCAAACGAGACGCAGAGTGGATTCTGTTTGCCCCTATTTTCCAAGAAACATTACCTTGAATCAGTTAGAATGACGATAACGCATGGCTCAACGATTATTAGAGCTTTCCCACGGCAAGCTGACCTATAGCCAGCTGCTGTGCAAAACAACGTCCTATGACAGTGAGTACGGAAGTCCCCCCCACCCACCTCCCCGACAAAATACAACCTTTGCTCATTGTTTTAGTTCCTCACAGGAGCGTATGGTATGGTATTATGGTAAATACATGAAAGAAAAGTGGGGGGGAAAAAACAAAGCGAATAGGGGAAACAGAGTACAAGAAAAAATGTACAGGAAGGAAAAGGAAAAGGTCACATGGGGCGTGATGCCCCAGAACTTATCGCCGTAAATACTCAAACACACACTGACGTTATCTAGAGGCAGTGGCCACTCTGCCTGACAAATAAAAACAAAACATCATCCAGTGACATACAGACGTTTAAACACATTCAGAACTATAACCTCGTACTTCCCCTTTTCTGCTTACGGTAGCTGTCAGAGAGCCGTTTGAAAGCCAACAGCATATGGGCCATGATTGCAAATAAAGAACATTGTTCTTGGAGAGACTTCCCTGGTTAGAGACACCGTCTGGGTTCTCTGGCAGGCGACCGTTGCTGTCAGTGAACACAATCCCTTTGATGTGATTTACAGGGTTGACTGTTTTCTACCACTGACGGTCCCAGCAAGATGCCACGTCATATAACGTCAGCAAATGGAAAATACAACCCTGTCCTGCATTTGCTATAGAGTAACAAAGGTACCATAACTCTCACTTGAGAGCGCTCACACACACACACACACCCACCTCCAATATTCCCGGGTCCACTTAGCTGATTACTGTATAGTTGTGATTGATTGAGTCCAGTGATGGATGGAGGACACGCTACTCAATACTCTATCTTATTAACACGAACCAACAAACAAACACACACACGCACACACACACACATGCGTGCATGCACACCACAATGGTTCGACCGTAGTCAAATGTTAAAAAGCAAATATTAAAGCGTTTGGCATCCTGCCTTATATGCTGCCTTATCAGGCGCAAGCAGGAGTCTTCTTTGACTTTCAAAAGGCAGCCACTGTGGGGGTCTGTGATGTGGGGAGGGTACAGGAGGATTTATGGCGTACAGAGTGACTAACAAAAATAAAATCACACCGAACATGTCTTCTTCAAATTAATTCCACCAAAGGAAAATGCTATTTCAGTTGTAGCTAAAGTTCATGTGTTACTAGACATGTTCCAGGTGGATATGGACCTAGTTATATCAGACTCAATACCTTTAACCCACACATGCCCACACACATGCATTCTCTTCAACATCCATCCATCTCAACTTATCTCATTGCTGCACTGTCTACAAATGGATTTGTGTGTGTGTGTGCGTGTGTGTGTGAATGCGTGCACACTGTATTTACCCTAGGCCACAGTAGGCTGACGGAATACTGTAGTCTGTGTTCGAAGGACAGGTGCATGACCTTTACATCAAATGTGTGTGTGTGTGTGTGCGTACAGGTCAGAATCAGCAGTTATGCTACTGGGTTTACATCACATACGCCCCCACGCACACACACGCACGCGCACACACACACACAGACAATAGAAATAGCAGCTCTCGGTGGACTACCATTGTTGTTTTGATGAGCGAACTCGCGGTAGGCGTGAAGAGACCGCGGGGAAGGAAAGAGAAACGGCTGGCGGAGAGAATAAAAGAGCTCGAGGGAGGTGTGACTGCAGCCTGCACGCCGCCATCTTCCACAGAGCACAGAATCACCGTGGCGACGCCATGTGTGCCACGGCTGTGGGAAATGGAGTGCCTGTAAACATACAGTATATTTTGCAAGGGCCTTGCATGCACTTTTGCCGAACGCAGTTCCTCTCAGTCCAGCGTCAGTCCAACACTGTAACAGTCCTTACAGTGTTGAATGCGATACATGACTAGATATCACGGTCACTGCTTTCGGCCCTCCGGCTGTCCTCGGGTTTCACACGCACCTCCTCGTGGCGCCAGCAGATGGCGCCGGCCGCGGCACGTCATATGTCCGCTGGCACCAACAGGGTAGTGCGTTGGGTCAGTATGACCCATTGGCTCAGCATTGCTCTCCTCAGTCTGCAATGATTGGGGCCGTCGTACAATGGAATGTGAAGAACACACCGCTGACAGAAGCATGTTTAGGAACCCAGACAGACACACACACACACACACATATCTAATACCCGCTCTCCATCTAACATGAAATGAAATCAATTTGTCCAAATAGGCCTGATCCAATCAATAAGACAAAGACCACGGGGGTCTCTGGGAAGGCACGGCAAGTGAAGGGAGGAGAGGACGGTGAGAGAAGAGAGTGCACGAGAGGGTGGAGAGAAAAGGTCAAAATGCCTCTGACAGGCAGCGGAGGCACCCTGCGGGAGGTGAACAAACAGTATGTACAGTACTTCTGCAGGGTCCATGGAACCAGGGGGTGGGTGAAAGGTTTCAGCAGAAGCTGCCAGGAGAGAGGGATGAGCCAGCACAGAGGAGAGGAGAGGAGGGGAGAAGACAGGTAAGGATCACGGGCAAAAACACTCTATTTCAGAGTGAATTAATTTGGATCTGAGCGGATCACATCAGCTAGAACATTAATTACCCACCCCCAAACCCACAGCGGAGAGTTTGAGCGTAAGAGTATAGACCAGCAGAAGACAAGATGAGTTGGCTTAAGATAATATCGCTCCACAGCATCGAGATAATACAACTAGTTGTCACGTCAACTGAGCATATTGGAAGTGCTGTGCAGCAAATAACGCAATAAATTACGATGTCGCCACCTGACAAGGGAGTGCTGAAATGACGACAGGAATACGCACAGAGTAATATGCACAATGGATGTACAGTGAAAGTAAATACAATTAAATGATACTGTAAATACAGAAGTAGGTCAGGTTGACTTAACACGTTTACATGTGTATTTCCCTATGCAGATTGCTTGTGCACGAAATGTTCTTGCAAAACAAAATGCAGTGTGTGGATTGGTTGGTTGGTTTAGGATGATTGACTTTGAACCTCCAATGGGCTGTGACCCGCATGTACCACGTAACAAATGTATATGTCATTATTATCTTGGATTGGAATGTCAGGGGCAATGTATTTTTGCATTGCATTTTATTTGTGTCAGACGAGATGTGTGCGTCACGGTTACAGCTTAATTCTTCATTGGATTAAAGATGCTTAAGTTGTGTATATTTGTTAGTCGTATATTTGTCAATGTTTTGCGAAGTACTTGTGTGTGAAACCCACTTGACACCCACACGCATGTCCCGAGTCCTCATTAGACCTCTTGTCAGGCTCACATTGAGTCCTACTGCCGCTCAACAGAACCAATCAGAGAAGGCTTCAGCTTTCTGCCGGGTGCCACACAACTGACAAGGAGAGGGAGATGCTAATCAAGTCCAGACAGCCCTGAGAAAAGGTCTGATCAGCCAAATTGTAAACACCTGTGTGGGTGAACCGGGGGTAATAAAACCTGTACTTGTGCTGTCACTGTATGAGAGCCGTGTGAGACGCTGCTGTCAATGTATTCCAACTATGACGTCTTCAAAGCACATTTATTTCTCCAACTAAAGTGTTAAGTGTATATAGTGTATGCAGAACTCAACAAATCTGAAAAGTTTATTGTGTGTGTGTGTGTGTGTGTATTGTATTGTATTGTGTATTTTCCTCTGTACTCATCCATTCCAACTAATGCAGTGCTGTCATGGCAACAGAGAAAATCCATCAGGACCAAAATATCTATTTACAGACCTCTAGATTTGATTGTCCTTCTGTCCACTCTGTGAATTTCTCTCCCTTCCTGTTTATCTGCTTGTCAATCATCCTCTGTGTGGTTGTCTGTTAATCTGAGCTATCTATTGTCTGCTTCGTTATCTGTCACCAAGCTCATCTAGCCATGTATTGATCCATCTTTACTGTCCCAAAGTCCATCAGTGTCCATGTGCCTCATGTGCCTGTCTGTCAATCAAATAGCATTACACCTGACTTGCCTTTTATCTATTGGTCATTTTAAGTCATTTAGTCTAGAATGTGGTGAAGCAGCTTTTAGTCATTATGGCTGAAACCGACTCCCAGATGATCTCAGAGGTGCCTGAACACTAGACATTTTGAAATATATACTCAAAACTTTACTGTTTTCAAAGGCCTGTGATAAATTGGGTAATGCAATTTATTACACTTCTAAACACTTCTACAGTAAAAAGTATTTTGTTGTTTGTTGTGTTTAAACTCAATTAAATTGTTTGTTTAAATGTCATTCTTCATTCATTACAGATGTACTGTGGTTTACAGTAGAAATAATTCTCTTACCTTACAGAGGAGCATTGTGGAAGGCAACACGCAGACAGACAAGGGAAGAGAGCGGGTTCGGGAGGAACGGAGGAAAGAAGAGAAAACGGTCTCATTAATGAAAGGATCATTAGATAAAAAATAACACCGCAGACTAAACACACACCCACACAGACACACACACACGCACACGCAAAACAGGTTGTGTATGAAAATACTACTAAAATTACATTTACTGCATTAGAACCAGCCTTGATATGTTTCCATAAGGCCAGAAATGATTTCAGTTAATTCACATTCAGAATTAAGTGGCAACAAAGACAACTTCATCTGCGTGCATACTGTATAATGTAGTTATGTGTGTATGTGTGCGTGTGTGCGTACAGTATGTGTGTATGGTCGCGGAGGTGCAAATAGCACACACAGCATGAAAACACAAGTTACAATGACAGCCATCGGTCTCTCAGAGAGAATCACTGAGTAGAAGGTCAACATGTTTCATATGGTTGATTACGTGGTAGTAGGCATGAAGACATTATGCTGCAATTGTTCTATTTAGAATATATATATTGCTTACAATTGCTGGCGTATGACCTGTCCACCTATTGACAAATTACATGTAAGTCTCTTTGGATAAAAGCATCTGCCAAATGCCGTAAACGTAAACATGCCGCTTTGCCGCCAACTTCCTGTTTAAACCCCCCTACTCCAACTTCAAGAGCAGTGTGATTGGCACACTCTTCCCTACCCCACACCCCCACACACTGTGAGTACATTTGGATGCATATACAATTATGGTTTGTTGCTGCATATGTCTAGTGATTAGGGTATAATCATCATCATTATCCAGGCTAATGTTCCTTTGGTGTTTATTCCAAAATATAAGCATGTGCAATTGCGTGTGTGCGTGTGTGTGTGTGTGTGTTCATTGTCCTTCCTATATGTTCGTGTGCATGCATGAATATATGTGCCTGATCTTGTCACTGCGTCTTTGAAAAGCTTTTATATTCCGTGTGTGTGTGTGTGTGTGTGTGTGTGTGTGTGTGTGTGTGTGTGTGTGTGTGTGTGTGTGTATCTACTTGTTCTACTGTGTTGTTAGAGGACCGGTCTATTCAACAGTGCCAAGGCCTTTCCATTTGACTTTTTCTCTACAGCTTTTCACAAAACTGCGGAGCGCACACACACACACACACACACACACACACGCGCTCGCACACACACACACACACACACACACACACACACACAAGCTGGTAGAAGAGAGGATAAAGGCGAGTGAATGCAGGAGAGGAGGAGTGTGACTAATCGTCTCTTCCTTGACTGGCGTTGAGGAAGGCGTGCTGTAAAATCATTTTGACGTGGAGGATTAACACGCACGCGCACACACGTGTACAGACGTATGTACTCACACGTGCACGCATGCACGCACACTCAAACAAAGACACATTGTAATTGTTCTGTCTATATATCACACACACACACACACACAGTAACATACTCTATGACCCTGTGTGTGTGTGTGTGTGTGTGTGTGGAGCGGTGCTTTAGGATCACTGCTGACCAGCTGTGCCCATCCTCTTTTCGTTCCTTCTGTGAAACTACAGGACACACACACACACACACACACACACGCACACGAGCGCGGGGAAACGATTGCACACTCAGATGCACCCCCGTTCTTCGTCGCGTCATTGCTACGGAAACAAAGCCGTTGCCAGGATACGGAGGACGTGCGTTTGTTTCCTGCTGGATCGCTCAGGGGATGGGGAATAAAACTTTCAGATCTAACTGTTGCTAAACGGACGCAGTGACGCAGACTTTCATGTTAGCCACGTGTGTATGCATGTGTGCGCACACGTGTGTGTGTGTGTGTGTATAATTAATGTATTTACCTTGTATAACAACCCACTGCCACAACCACATAGTGAAATGTCAAATACATAATTAACATTTATTCCAAGTCTATATTAATGGCGATAGCAGTTAATGAATTCTGTTGACATATAATGTAAGTGAACATATATTTAACATTGTATGAAAAGCTATAGCCTCAATACCTACAGGTCAGACCACAAAGCATCTTCTACCAGTACTAAGTAAATGGATGAGTAACTGATGTTTTATAAAGTATGGAAATGATGTGTGGGTTTTTTGTAAGGTGCCAGTGTCTGACAAACCTTATAGGAAGAAAGTGTGAAATTAAAAGCCAAGGAGAAGTCTCAAATATACTATATTTTCAAGACTGACCGACCTAACGTCACACTGATTTACACTCAGCCAGACTGGAAGATGAAATGAGGGGGAAAATTGAGAGGATAGAGGGATTATAGAGAAGATGGGAGGGGATAGAGAAAATAGCAGGAAGGACGAAAGAATGTGGTCTGGTGTTCTCATTTATGAAAAAAGATACAAGAGCATCCATTTTGAGGAGAAATTCATATTTAGCCACGTGTACACACACACACACACACACACACACACACACACCCGTGCACACCTTGGGTATTTAGGTGCTACAGAGTACACAAGGCACTTGCCTTGTGTACTGGAGGTAGCAACTGTGTGGCAACTGTGCTCTGCTCCAGTCTGTTGCAGTTAACCTGTGAAGCCCACTGCAGGGCATCTACAGCTGGTACTCCATTTCCAAATGTGACAAGAAGACTAAAAGGTTATAGGTAGCCAAGCCTTTAATGTAGCGGCTACAAACCAAACAGATTATCACATTTGTCTTGCTTTTATTATCACTGTCAAATGACAAAATATTCCACATCCATAACCATGTCTGACCAGGGGTGAACCTAACCGTTTCTAAACCAGAGCTTTCCACCTTTCCACTATCCCAAACAATAGAGACATCCATCCATACACATAAACAAAACTACGGACAGACAAAATAAAACAACATAAAACTCTGCAGTAAAAGTGATATCGATCGAGCAGTAAAGGTCTGGGCAGGTAGCACTCACTCTCTCTGTGTGGGAGGCTGTGGTTGTGACACCACTAGAATCCAACACAAACACAAAACACCTCCAAAGGCAGTAACAAAGATGTGGCTAGCACGTACACAAGCTTAATTTACATAACCATGTACACCATCTACCCTGTAGAGGGATTAGAACACTGGAATGAATTCCTTCCTGGGTGTCTTTTCCTTTATATGTGACCTACAGTACATTTAGGCTTGCATGGGCACTCATTATGCTAAACCACACTTTCCCAACAGCATTCACCATTTCTCAACCCCTATCCATTCTTTATAAGCAGTATATGTGTTTTTTTCCCTTTTTCCCCCCTCTGTTCCCAAGGCGACGGCAATTTCACAGCCCTGTTTGACATTTCTACAGGTACTGAGAGATGATTTAACCTCTAACAGGTGACTTGTGGGTTCCTTCTCTCTTCCCCGTTCTCTCTCTCTCTCTCTCCCCCATTTTCTGTCATGTCCATTTGCTTATTTATTCCCTTTGGTGTGCAAGATATTTTCTGTTTCTATTATCCTTTTCCCCATGGCTTGTGTAATAAATGCTTACAGTATAAATGTCAACATTGTAATCAATACAAGATTATTTGTTATATGCCTGTATGAACGACAACTTTACAGAAGGCAGCCGCTTAAAATGCCGAGCACGAGTGTAAAGAGGAGCACAAGTACAGATGGAGAACGCTAGTAAACAAACAGATTAAGACAGGCTAATTGTAACTTCTGAGAATGTACTTGACTGGGGTTTTATCACGCTATTGGATTCACTGACCCTCACTGCATCACACACCTCTCAAATAATCTCTGCCAAAAACCATTTGGACACAAAGAATTTCTATTTAAAAGTGTAGAAGTGCTACTTGAAAGTGGAAAAAGATTTGAGTACAGCATATTTGTATTCATGGCACACTTCGGTTACATCCTGTAGATATTTTTTACATTGATTTACCATCTGCTGGTCTGTGCATGAATTACTTAGAAGTGCTTGTAATGTCTTCTTGAAATCTGTAATTAACACTTAAGAAGAATGAGGTAGATGTGGAGGAATCTGATTGGTGGGACTCTTTACCCAATCAACTTTGACTTAGCATGCTCTGCACTGATTGGATAATAATACTATTGAAGGTAATCAAATCTGATTGGGTTAGAGAGAGGAAGTTTTGTATCCTCCAAAAAAAAACGACCTTATCTGATTGTTGATAAATATTATCTATTCGTAGGAAAATGTATTAGTTATACTTATATGTCAACCTCCTTTTGTCATGTTCTAAACTATTTACTACACATTCACAAATTACATTTAGGGGATCAAATTCTAACTCACTGAGCACATTTCTTGTGTTGATGTCTCTTTCCTGCCACAAGCCTGCCTCACTGTCACTCAAGATGACAGGCGTGGCACAGATGAAATGTAATGAAAAATGATGAGAGAATAAGATGAAAAACATGACAATATGAACAGAAAACTGCATGCACATGCACAGACACGCACACATGCACACATTCCATACACACCCACACATGTATCCTATCACACAAAATATTAGAATCTACTAATAGTGGATTCCTTTTGCAATTATACTGTGAAATATAAACCTCACTATCATTCATTGTATTTTTCACGCTCTACTGTAGATAATCCCCATGGCAATGAAATTGTCCGCAAAATTGTATAAAAACCCAAAAATCTATCTGACCTATGGATGTCATAACTTGTGTTTAGTTTGTTATTGGATTACAAATAATATTATCATATGGTAAAGAGAAAGACACATAAAGCATATCAAATACTTCTACTATACTTTGCTTGAAGATGCGCTGATCTTGCCCTTCTAGGCTGTTGTAGGCTGCAGTTTTACTTTCCCTTTGATTTGCGTCATTGTGTTATTACTGGCTCAACAACGCCCCCTAAGGTTGGAAGACAATGAGAACTGTGACACAATAATTAGGATGTAATCCTGTGCGGAATCCATTAAACAGCTGCCCACATTTCGGCAAATGACTGATTCAGACGCTTCATTTAAACACTTACGGGTTTATGATGCAAATTTTATTTTTGTACAAACTGGCAGAAAGTAATAATGGCTGTCGATGCAGAAAATCCAGGATCGAGAAGCGGAAAATATTTTAGGAAAAACAGTTTCCACCTTCTCGTTGAGGAATGGCTATTATCTCTCTCAGTGATCAATAAATAATATAACCTACAAGGAAATGATAATAAAATCTACAAGCTGGCAGTATGTCAACTGACATATTGTGATTTAAACAGTAGCACATTATTATGATGATGAAATTGATAAAGATGATGATGACAATGATAAAGTTCCCTAGAGCTTCTTGTAAAAGCTGAAAGGGTTGTGAGGTATGTCAGGGTGTCAACATCTGGTATCAAATCATCTTTCTGACTTGAAAGGTCCACAAAAGCAGTATCCAGTGGGTCACAAAAGAAATTGAATGCCTCCCGCTAAAACCATGTTCAACATCTTGTTACGGTTTAGGCTTGAGTTTATTTCAGTCCTTCTCACCTCCATCCAACCATAAACACCACGTTAGACAGGTTGAGTTAGACTGATAGACAGGAAGAAAGGCCCAGGTGGCGAGAAGAGGCAGTGGTGGTGGCGTGGGGGGGAGGGGATAACAACAGGATTTAGAGATGCAGGTGGAATGGACGATGATATTTGGCAGCGAGCCGGGGAACAATCAGCTGGGTGTCTTCTGAAGGGCAGGTGTGGTTTATTTTTCCGGTCAAGCAAGCGATAGCGGTTACTTAGCCAAATGGATTGCAAAAGGATGGAGCCTCGTAAATAGTTTGTCCAGCCTCCATTAAAACAACACATCCTGAAAGTGCACCATACTGTATTGTGTGTGCAGTATATTAAACTTGCACCCAGTGATGGCATACACTCTCACACACACACACGCACGCACACACACACACACACAAGAGACAAGAAGCATTTACCACTCTTTTCTCGTCCAAACCGACAATTTTGCTCTGTCATCTCCATGGCAATGGTGTGCAGGCCGGCCTGTTCGACATGTCTAAATATACACATGCACAATTGCGCATACATGGAAATCTGTCCTCTATAACAAAGAAGCAACGCTTGGCGATCTACAGTCCATTACCTTTGTGTCAGAGTCTCTCAGTATTTTAGACGGTCTACAAATTGGAACGGATGAATACCTCTTGCTGAAAATACTTACACGTAAATGAACATATCTGAAAATCTTTCGGTCATAACCCCCAGCCAAAAATGACAAATGGCTGGAAGTAATGAGAGAAAAAGAGCATACATCTACCTACAATAGTATATATCAATCATGCCTTAAGTGATCTAGCACTCATTTTTGTCATTACACTAGATGATTCACAACTTTTTGAGTGAGGCAATCAATTGAATCCCTCGAGGAAAGACATCATCTCTTATTTTTTCGTCTCTTTTCTCCTTCTCCTTTCCTCCGGAAAATAACGAGATTAAATTGACTGCAAGATCAAACTCAATCAAACATAATTAAATAAAAAAGAACACTTATTGAAATTGAAAACTCAGGCCCATAAGCATGTAGTTCATGTAACTAAAGCTTGGTTAATCTAACTGTTGTGCAAACATATTCACATAAATAAATGAATAAATATGTTTTCAGTTAAGTCTTAACATCTGCAGCTGCACGTTTGCCTATTTGTCCCCGCCGGGGGATGTACTGACCACCGGCTTGCAGCTGTCCGAATATTCAACGCACCCTAGCTCCACACCTGTCTTACTAATAACTCATTACATGCACCTGTGTGGGGAGGGTATATGTGGGGTGGTTAGGTTAGCTCAGTGTCGGTTGAATGTCTGCGCTTAGCATCATGAGATGCCTATTTTTGGATTAAACTCCAAAACCACTTATTTCGTGGTTATGCGTTCCGGTGTTCGTCCGCACTTGAACTAATCCATCTAAATGTGCTACTTGAGTGCAGTGTGTAAGAGCTGCTTTAACCTAGACAATATGTAAAGATTAATTAAATGTACTGCTTTGTTCATCTTCTCTTTTGACTGTGGCTTCCACTGTCCACACAATCTCAACCACCACTACCAAAAATGCAACTGCTGTTTTCAATTCACTTAATCCAACATGCCATTTTGCAGAGTAGTCTGTTACTACAGTATAAGGCACGATGCGCGAGAGAACATGTTTTAACACTGGGGACATGTTTTAAAATCTTAAATGGATGGGAGAAACCTGCCAGGAACGTGCCTATTGGTTGGTTGGCTGCCTTTCCCAACATAACCCAACCTATAAGAAGCATGGCTCATGCCCTTCCTCCAATCCCTACACTTTAAATGAGTAAAGTGGGATCAAAAATCCTGTCGCATGAAAGGGAACACTATAGATTCATGAGGTCATTGTAACATTCTCCTTGCTTAGCTTCAAACCATGTTTGATGCTGTTAAATTCAAAGTGTGTTTGATGCACTAAATGTATTAAACTAAACCCTCGGTCTTGTTGCTGCTACAAAGCTAGCTGTTGTCGTAAGTTGTTGGCGGGACTGTGGTGACATGAGCCCCGCCTTCAAAAGGAATTGGATTGGTTTAGAAGTTTCAAACTCATTGACAATAGTTTTGTAGTCCCTTTGCACCCACCCGTACACTACTCTCCTTCCCCACTCTTATTCTTAAAGGGCCATAAATATACTTTTGACTTCAGTCTTGACTTGTTCTTGAAGCTATAATACTGAGAACTAACTATACGAGTTGTAAAAACTGGCACTTGTGAAGAAACAGTTTTTTTATTCAATACTGCACGGGGCAAAAATACCCTGGCACCAACGGTTCCACACCTCGTGCTGTGTGTGTCCAGAAGGCCTGT
>JAODUG010058176.1:0-14750 GCA_027564795.1 Aphredoderus sayanus
GTGAGACATAGCCTGCAGAGACCGTCCTAATCTTGCAAGCTCCAATTTAATTTCGCCTCAAGAATTATTCTGGAACTCCTCAATTCAAAAGGGTTTGTCGAAGGCGGCTCTGATACAACTTCCTTACATACGTACCTTTATCTCGCACACTCAGTATTTTAAGATCAGCCCGAGCACCGGTGGAAATCAAAACGTACGACACACACTGGTGTCGTCATCTTGGGGAAAAACAACAGTTAGTTGCTGATTGGATGGTTGTTTTCTTGCATCAGGGAGTTCAAGACTCCAAGGTCAGGTTTTGTGAGACATGCTACCTTGAGTGTATTCTCTTGGTTCTGTAAGGATGTAAGTACAGTATATGTTTTGGCCAATCATCTGCCTTGGCCTTGCATTCAAACTCAATGGGAGAGCTATTGTAAAATTAGTTTATATGGAGACAGGAAATACATACTGAAGAATTGCTATAATTCATGTATGTATATTATAGACATGGAAATACCCTGCCTGTCTATATATCGTACTGTTTAAAGGAATGCAATTGATATATTTGTACATACTGTGATTATACTGATTATACATAAACACAAATACATTATCAGCAAGGGGAGAAACACGAGTTAAAGATTGCTGTAGTTATTTTCCATGGATTTTATTGAGGCATACATTTTATCATTGCATTGGTGTGATATTAGATCTTTGTGCCTGTTGTCTTTAGGGCCAACTGGTTACAGGAGCCAAAACCTGAAGCTGTGCAGTTGTTCAACATGACTGCAGAAGTGTTTATATTTTGGGCCAAGAGTCATGTAAGAGTGTTTGGCTGTTGTTATCATACTTTTTAATGTCTTCTTCCTATTAAACCAGTAGGAATTTCAAATATGTAAACCTACTGCTCCAACAGCACTTCAAATGGGAGGAACAGAATTATGTGGTCCAGAATGAGATCAACAACCTGACTTTCCTGGTCACCAGCAACAGCAGCAACCTGTCCACGGTGAGCCACTTCAGCGTTTAATTGTAAACCATTTCAGCAGTGCTACAATACCTCATTTAATCCTATAATCCCCAAAATCAGCATTCTCCAAAGTACACTACAGATTATATTTAAGGTGAAGGTAAATCATTTTATACATGGCTTTATATATAAATATGCTGTCTAAAGTAAAGCCGATTAAACTGATTATAATATTTGTCACCGGAAAAAGTCCTATGCCAGTATGCAACATTGCATGATTGCATGCATGCTTTTATCAGACCGGGGACCACGAGAGGAAGAAAGCAAAGAGGAAGGGGGACCGATATTCTCCACACACCTCTCTGATCGTGGCGTCGCTGAAGAGACTGCTTCCTGTTGGGCTAAGGGCCTGTTCTCCCAGCCACCAGAGCCTCATCATGCTGGCAAAGCATCACTTCATTCAGGTGCGAATGATGACACTCACTAGTTACTCACTAATGTAAAACCCATCACAGCACTTTTAGAATTTTAATCGTTACTAATATAGATGTGATGTGATCCATGTATATTTGATAGGATTATGTACAATGATGGCTTTCAATTGCTTTTCACAGAAAGACACGGAGGACGAGATTCGGCAAATTATTTGCAGTGGCCTCTTAGATCTTCACAGTAAGGTAAAGGGAGTAATTAAATAGAAAATGTAATTAAATGAATCATGCAATCTGCTCACACTGACGCATAATAGCTGAAGGAGCAATATTCACATTAAAGAGAGAATAGGAGAGTATGCTCTGTTTTAAAGTGACTGAGCTGTGTTATTGCAATATTAGCCACGCAGGTACTGTAGGCTAATTGGTAAAAAGCTATTGAAGACAACACAGGAGGCCTTTTAACTATCACCAGTTAAAACTCAAATAACCATGCAAAATTCAGTATAAAAATATTTAATACTGTAGCTGTTTTGTTTCTCTGTCGTAAGTGAATTGCTTCCTCTGTTTAATGTTTTCTTACAGTAGCATTATACATATTTATTAAGGCATCCTTCGTGCCAAGTGTGTTAAAATGTAATTGAAGTGTGTTCTACATCCAAATACGGATTTTCCAAAAACCTCTCAGTAATAACAGTATGTGACTCATAATTCACCAGAGTCATTAATACACAATAACACATCACAATGTTTCTAAAGCCTCTGTTTACTCACGATCAGAAATGAAAATATGAATAATACTTTTTTTTTATTTATTTATTTGAGCTGGAGTGTTTTCAATCACACTCATTTGAAATAGATTTAGATTAATGGCATAAATAGTGAAAACTTACTGTGGACTTGGGGATTGTGTGAAACCTGGTACCAGCTGTTATCGGAGTACAACGTTGATTATAAGTATGACTAGTGTGTTCTTCTCCAGCAGAACAGCACAGAGTGCCAGTGGCAGTTGACTCTCTATACAGAGCTCCCCAGCCTGCCAAGGTCCACCTCAGACACCCAGGGGACCGCAGACAGGATTCTAGACATCGCCCGAGTCCTCTACTACCTGGACCAGGTGGGCTTAGAGACAGACAGGAGCTTGTGACAGTGGAATTCCGATTCATACGTGCTTCACTCATTACAACTTTGTTTTACTACTCATAAAATCAATAAATTAATTAATACTTAAACTAAGCAATACTCAATGCAAAACTTCTAGGATGTATTTACCACTCTGTTTGAGTTTATTTCAGATTGCATCTCCTGTCTTACTTTCAGGTGGAACACCCACAGAGAAGTAAGAAAGCTATTTGGAACAAGGTTTTATCCAAACAGCGGAAGAGAGCAGTGGTGGCATGTCTCAGGATGACTCCCCTGTACAACCTACCCAGGTATCCTGCAGTTTCAAAGCTGTAGGGAGGGTCTCATGTTCCTCTACCCCATGGTACAGTAGGTGCAGTGGGCTGTGCAGATTTCAGATTTAAAGAATTGGTCTCCATTCAATTCATGAGTTTGAAGTGAATTGGCCATGCCCCAGAGGACATTGGGCCTCATTCACCAATACCTTGCTATTTTCTTCTTAAATTTGTTCTTAAGAAAGATATTAAGAAAAGTCTGATTCACGATGTCTTCTTAAATAGCAGAATTGTTCGCAGGTGCGTTCTTAGAATGATGAATGTCTTTGTACGTTGAAAGCTTGTGCACATTGCTCCTGTTTAACGTAGGTAAACGCCACGTTAATTTCCATAAAAGGGCATGAGATGGCAGGGCCGTGTGAACACGTGTGAACCCGTAGTTTCGACGAGAAATGTCGAAACTACGCGATGGCGTCATCAATCACGTATGATTGGATAGCACGGTTCTCCGTTAACATATTTAAGCTGAATTGAAGGTGCAGCAAGGCAAGTTAAATGATGTCCCTTGTAAGGCCATCAGGGTCAAAATTACCCAAATCACTAGAGCTGACTAAAAAGGTATAACTACTTGTTTTGCTCTCAATTGTGCGTAAGAGTGCTCTTGAGTGTTCGTAGATTCTGTTCTTACCTAAGAACAAATCCCAAATATGAATGCATTGGTGAATGCCAGAATCGGGGAAACTGCATAAGTGGGGTTTGAGAAGAAATGTGTTCTTAAGAACTGTTAATGAATGAGGCCCATTGATTTGGATTGACATGAAGTGGAATCACTTCAATATATATATTTGCCATTCAAGTAAATTCCACTGAGAATTTTAATATTGATTTTAATTTCAACCGTGAAACGTAATTTTCCGTTAAAGCGTTCAGGGAAATTAGATGTATTTTGTAAGCTATAAAGTCAAAGTTAAAATGCAGACACACAAGAATAAGCATCTTTATTCATTATTTTGCTATTATATTTTAAAGTTTGTCCTCATAGGTTATAAAATCCATCATTTGAAATGAAAACCACAACAATCTACATATTTTTTACAATATTCTCTCAAGAATTAAACAGCTCAAACAACTAGTTGGAAATCTTTTTTTGTCTTTAAATTTTCCATTGTACTATATTACTTCTTGATACAGGTATGGAACATGATTTATACTGCATTGTATTAGACATTCTATGGTGATTGGGAGTTAATGTAATAGCTAATTAGGCAATCAGTCATCACCCTGCCAAAAAAGTCCACTGCCAGAGAGGTCATTAGCATATGAAATACCTCTGACTGTGTGTCTGTGGAAAGGGGATGCATATTGTCTACATTTGTATATTTTAACAAATGGATATCCTAGCATTTTCAACATAAGGTAAAGATAATGAGCACTTTGGATGCTATCTAACAACAGGGTTCCTGATCTTATTTATGATTAATAAATGCATTAATCTGCAGCATTGCTTATCCTGTTGCGGTGGTTCTTCTTTATCTATTTTCCTTCCCCACCTGTCAACATTCCTTTCCTTTTTCCTTTCCCTGTACTCTACACACCTTCCCCTCCTGTTGCCAGGCACAGAGCTGTCAACCTGTTCCTCCAGGGCTACGACAAGTCCTGGATTTCAGCTGAAGACCACAGCTTTGAGGAGAAACTCGTGGAGGATTTAGCTGTAAGTGGTGAGGGGAGGAGTGTTATGCCTGCAGCGATCTGAGGATTAGCCCCAGCTACAACCACTAATATCCTAATAGCTTGAAAACCCCTTTTTTATCAAAACCTCTTATTTTATATACCTTTTATTTATATAAGTCAAATTGTATTGTGTTTTTCTCTAAGCATGTTTTTTTTGTTTTAAAAGCTTAGATGAGAAACCCATTCATAAAGAAACTAACAGGTCATTGGTAACTGCGTTGACATGAATAATTCGTAATAATGCAGTTTTAGAAATTCTCCATTTTTACCCACTAATTGGGGTGCATAGTCAAATCCTGTAGGTTTACCATGCACACAATTAGTGGCTGAAAAGATACCTAACCCCTTTCTAATGGTATCGTGCTCATGGGTACTTGGGCCCGTGGTGGCGATTGAACCCTTGACCTCTTGCCTCAATAAAAACAATAAAGGCGCAGACTAACTTGGTGCATTTGGTTCGTTTCATAGACTACCCATTTGAAGCTAAGTTCACAATACAGAGTGGAAGTTGTGTGAGCAACTAACATTATATTGGGTTTTTGCTTCTGGTTTTGATTTGGTTTTAACATAAACTTGCTGTATTTGCATTTTAAGAGACGCATTCATTTGCAAGTAAAAGGCTTCTAGGAATCCAGCATACAGTAAAAACGATTCTGACATACCACCCCATACAAACTCAGTACATATATTCAAAATAATATATTTTCACCTCCCCTGACAGCTAGCAATTATCGTCAATGCCTGTCTGTTTGACTCATTTACAGTACAATAGGCGACTCAGGCCCATATATGTACATGCATTGTATGAGAGACAGAGCTCACTGTCACTTAAAAACTAATTAAAAGTTCCTAGCTTGGCAATGGCATAGTCTGGCATCTGCGCTGCACATTAACACATGCTCATCGGTGTGTAATGTGTGTAATGTGTGCGTGTGTGAATCTCGGGCGCCCGTGTGTAAAGGTTAGCCAACAGTGATGGGTGGATGGGCGGTGTGAGTCATTAACAGAGAGCACACACCAGGGGCTTAACTCTGTCTCTCTCTGGAGAGAGGGGGAGTGGAGAATCCGCGCCAAGGCGGGAGGAAGGAGGAAAAGGAGGCAAAGGAGGCAAAGGAGGCAGGAGACGGCACTGCTCCAATCGATCCCCTCCTACAACTCATTACACTCTTCAGCCAGAGCGCCCTGACGGACAAGAGGTGTGTGTGTGTGTGTGTGTGTACGAGTGTGTGCACCACAAGTGTGTGTCCGTTATTAATGATCGCATGCAATAAATCCCTCATTGCACTTTTATTACTGCCCCGAATCCATCACCAGCAAAGCCATTATTGAATTTGGTGGAAGGAACATTCTTAGTCCAACGTTTAAGGCCTTTTTCCCACATTGCAATTATTTCAGAATAATATTATGTCAGCTTCCCTCCCTCAAGGCCTGTATTGAAGCAAAGTTGTGTTTAACGTGATATTGCAGTAAAATGCATTATACCCATTATTTGACATACTGTACTTGAATAGAACGGGGTTTTAAAGTCAGTACAACTCAACTGACTGTTTTGTGTGGTTGTTAATAGGGTATGTTTATTCATTAATATTAGATTTTAGTTCTGGTTTATACTTTTCTTAAATGCATTCTTTTTATTCTGTTATGATAATCACATTTGTGTGACAAAAACAAGTTGTTCCTAGCCCACGTCTGAAAACCACTGCTCTAATATATTCCATCTGTCCTGACCACAGTAAGCTTGAGGAGGACATTCTGTATATGTCTTATGCTGCTATCATGTCCAAGGTAAGAGCAATACATTGACTTAAAAATAATGTAGGGCATTAAGTAGCTCCCCTTAGAGAACATGCGCTCTCTGAGCTTCAAACCAAATCAATATTTGTTTGTAGCAATGGTTTCAACCACAAGGGTGAATCCAGATAGGTCACTTTTACCATAACGCTCTGAGCCTTTTATACATCTCATAGGGCAGACTACTCAAAAATGTTCTCATGCAGTTTCACTATATATTCCAATACATGGCACATTACTTGATGCAAACCAGTTCATGGTCACAATATTATGACGTTTCATGATGTTCTATTGCTGTAGAGAGTCGTTATCAAATATTTACCCTTAGCATAAAAGATAAAATCATGCAAGCTGTTCAACTATTTGACCAGTCCAACTCTTTTTAGTTTTAGTTTATTATCTCCTGTTGTGTTTTCCACATCTTTTTGTCACAGAGCTGTCACAAAGAGGAGGAGGATGAAGGAGTAGAAGTGAAAAGCTTTGAAGTGAGTGCATCTGCTCTCCCTTTCAATGTCCGCCTTTAAATTCCGTGTGAACCGTGAATGAAGGTGACAAGTCTTTACTTGCTTATATTTTCTTAGTAGTTTTCCCATCATCTTATTCGATTAATATGTGATTGAAATGTATAAGCTATGAAAATATTGTTCTCTGGCTTGTGATTGATTTGTAACAGCGGAATCAATAGTAGTAGTGATCCTTAAAGGTGGCGTCAGCAATTGTAAGCGAAACCACTTTTTGTCAAATTCAACAAATATCTCCTTACGATCGCTAGCTTCCCATTCTGTGTGCCCGCGAAACAAACTCTGACAGCTAGGGTTGTTTCCACACAGCCCTGGCACTGTAAATGGGAACACAAACACAGTGGTGCAGTCAACACAACACAATCCCAGCCTTGGCAATAAGATAATAATAATTTGGGGGGCAGAACCTCTTAACACTTGCACCCTATGGCAGATGTTTTGAGCATGTTCAGAAATCATCAGTCTTTCTCCAGCATCGCTGACATAATAATTATAATAATACACTTTATTTGTATAGAACTTCTCATGCAATACTTCACCTTTAAGAGCCAGGGAACTACTTAAATATATTGTTCTCTCTCCAGTGATTGATTTTCACCAATGGAATCGATGCATGGTTGAAAGGTATCTGTGATCGCATTGATGCATTTGTCGCACAGGAGAAGGAGATGGAAAAGCAGAAGCTGTTGTACCAGCAGGCCAGGCTGCATGACCGCGGGGCAGCAGAGATGGTGCTGCAGACCATCAGCGCCAGCAAAGGTGAGATGCAGTAGCTGTCATGTCCAAGCTGAAGGCTCCTGGGTTCATGCCACGCTCTTGTGGCTGCCTGCTTACGCATGTTTACACTAGCAGACTGGTGTTGCACCATGGGAAACTAGACCCTGCTGGACCACGTCCGAGTTTCAACTTTCTCTCCGTGTCAAGTTTTGATACGATTTACTGCTGTGGCTTATCAGATTTAATTAGTTTGACATTTTACATAGATTATACCCATACATAGATTAAGCTCGCAGATCTGGATTTGGTCTATTGTTTAGGGCTATCAACATTTAACGTAGCACCCTGATTATGTATTGTAACATGTAAATTGTAAGGTTGGTATGGTACTGTATGTAGTTTGAATACAAGAGTGTCATACAGTACGTATGCTAACTCCTGGTTTCAATTATTGTGATTAAGGTCAAGTCTGTCAGGCTTGATTAGAGGTTCGGTGACCTCCTCCCATGGAGCTGAGGACACTGCTAAGACATTGCACTCTTACTCTTCTCTGTATACAGTAGGCATAGCAGTCTGAAGGTTGTTGCTCTTGGGGATATTGGAATATATTGGTGGATTTTTCCACCTACAGCAAATGTTGCTTTAATTCTATTTTTCTCTCCCACCAGGGGGAATGGGGTCCATGGTGGCCTCCACTTTGAAGTTGGGTATTGCCATTCTCAATGGAGGGAATGTCACTGTGCAGCAGGTATGGTGTATCCAGTGATAGTCAGTCCTGTAGTCAGTTCAAATGGTGTTTTTTTGCGAACATATTAGAGGCTGTTTCTCCGCTATGCTATGGCTGCCTGCCGACTGCCGACGGATTTGATCCCTTGTGATGTCGTTCGGGTCAAAATAACACAATTCACTAGCTCTTCATTTAAAGAGCTACATAATTTTGTGATTATTTGAAATCCCTTATCCCTCATGATGTCCACCGGGTCAAACTAACCCAACACAGCAGCTCTTTGTGTCAGATAGAAGGCGCTAAACCTAATTCTACAGCTTAAACACACATATGATGTGCACTGCTGGCACAACAATGTGTGACTTTGAAACCCGAGGACAACAGGAGGGTTAAAAGGCACGAAAAACAAACAAATACATAAAGAAATAATAAAAAAATAAAAAAGTACACACAGCAATGCCAATTAAAAACACACACAAAATCATACACAATCAGATGGCAATGCCGCATGGCAAAATACGATATTTTTAAGGACATCACAAGGGTTAAGTTTCTCATGATAAACGTTGCACTATATTGCCTGCAGGGTTAACATAATATTATGAATGCTGTAGGACAGTAAGCTTAGAATCATAACTACATGTTATGACAACAATTCAGGAGTCAGCTCCACGTGCAGAGTGCAACACGCTTTACAGTTCAGCTGCTGAAATGTTAAAAATGTTAAAAACGTTTCAGCATAAACAAAAGCTTTGTCCAAATACATTGATGATTTTTACTGAAAACCTATTACTTTGCAATCTTTTAGATAATACATTGCTGCCACCACAATACTGAAAAAAACAAATGTGAATCTAAATATATTCCTATTTTACTTAGAATATTAGCACTTGTAATACTGTAGGCTTCTAACAATTTTTTCTTGGAATTGTATGGTATAAAATGTATAGCTAAGGCAGCCCTGGTTGTTTACAATGCTGTAAATGTAAACAATTCTATTTCATATAACATCCCACCTTCTATCCGATTCACCAAACCACTTAACTTCAAACTTCTTTGATGCTTTTGTATGGCAGAAAATGCTGGCTTATCTGAAACAGAAGCGCGATGTGGGCTTCTTTCAGAGCATGGCTGGTCTCATACAGTCTTGCAGGTGAGTGAACCCATGATAACAATATGTCACATCATGGAATTAATTTATTTCTTATGAAAACATACACTATAGTAACTACACAACTATGAATTGGTAACAGTATTAAATCCATTTCCTATTTGTGCGTGTGTGTGCTTGGTGGCCTAGCGTGCTGGATCTGAATGCATTTGAGAGGCAGAACAAAGCAGAAGGATTAGGAATAGCCATGGACGAGAGCTCAGGTACAGTATTCATATGTAAATGACCCCTCCAAAAAATCCATTTAAAATCAGACTGTGTCACAGTGGTTGAGCCAGCTCTGAGATCATCGGCCTTGAATGAAGGAACGCTAGATTTTTTTCATTTTTCATATCCATTTCTTTTCACTCCATGCTATCACGGTTCCTCCTTTTGCCCCTGTACCCCGTTTCCAGATTATTATTATTTTTTTCACAGCATCTGTTCTATTCCTGTTGCCTTCCTCCTCAATTGACTGCACTTTTCTCCTTTTATTTTTTGCATCCTATCTGTTTTTGTCTCCCAGGAGAAAAGGTCATGGCTGACAAAGAGCTGACCTGCGACCTCTTTCGGTTTCTCCAGCTCCTGTGTGAAGGACACAACCTGGGTCATTTATCTTTCGTTCTTTATTTAATTAAGCAAAGGTTATATAAATGCAGCAAATCTGTCTAGAAAAAAGTCTCAATATGCATTCTTTTATTCATTGCTATGAAAAATGTAACCTATAAAAAGTAAAGCTAGTTCTTCCACTGGGACTGGAATTGTTTTATAGAGAGGCTAATGGCGTATTGGTACGTTGGAGTGCAAAATTCAATTGTTCTATTTTATTTTTAGGATTTCAGGATTTCTTGAGGACGCAGGCTGGGAATAATACTACCGTCAACATTATTATTTCTACTGTGGACTACCTACTGAGAGTGCAGGTAAGGTGTTACAGACACTGAGTTAGCACTGAACTGCTTGACCAATAAAAACAACACTTTTGACTGACGTGTTATCCTGCTGGAGTTGGAGTTTTCCTTCAAGAAATACTGCAGTGTTGCATCATCTTTTTTGATCCAAGGTCCTATAGTTTTCAAATGTCATTATTGACAGTATTGTGAATTCCAGTCTTACGACCCCAGTTTATTATTAATCAATGCCATGTTCCATGCATCAACAAATGTTTTGTCCATGATGTCAAAGTAGATCTTTTTCTACCTTTCCGTTACTTTGTAGGAGTCAATAAGTGACTTCTACTGGTACTACTCTGGAAAGCAAGTGATAGATGAACATGGCCAGCAGAGCTTCTCAAAGGCTATCAGTGTTGCTAAACAGGTCTTCAACACTCTCACAGAATACATACAGGTAATGTAGCTCATATTTTAATAATGTCCATCTGTGACTATACAACAAAGAAGCAGCTCATAATTAATTGCCTTGCGTGATTGAACGTTTCCGCATGTCTCTACTATTTGTAGCTGAAGCCACAGTCTATCAATTTTATTACATACAATTAGTAGCTATGATATATGATATAGTAGCTATGATATGTGTGCAGGGTCCGTGCACTGGGAACCAGCAAAGCCTTGCTCACAGTCGTCTGTGGGATGCTGTGGTGGGATTCCTCCATGTTTTCGCCCACATGCAGATGAAGCTCTCTCAGGTGAAGCATATTGTTCCACTGACTGCTCATTTGCATTTTTCTTTCCTTTCACTATCTGCTGCTAAGACATCAATATTTGAGTCACCCAGTCTTCTCCTGCTCCCACTTTCGATAGCTTGCGGTTTTTAATTTATATGGATTTAAAGGCAATTTCAATGCACCCTGTACACTGTGGCATTGTATGCCTGTCTGTGATCTGACAATATCAATATCGTTGTTTACCCCCACACAGGATTTACGTCAAATTGAGCTTCTGAAAGAGTTGATGGATTTACAGAAAGACATGGTTGTGATGCTGCTGTCTATGTTGGAAGGTACTTCCTGGTGCTTGTCATGGCTGTGCGTGACTAGCACTGGCTTCTTGAGCACTCAGTTAGACAACCAGTGTCATGAACGCAATACGTTTACCTATGGACATCATCCTATCATATCATAGGACATTACCTATGATACAAATCCTTAGCGTTAAAGTTGTAGTGTGTATTATTTTACTGAGGCAATGAAATGAGGATGTGCGTAGTCCAATCCTTCGATTTGCATCCACACAATGTGCCATCAAAAATTTGCTGTAAAAATTCTGCTCTTACCATGTGGATTGGAGGCAAAATGCTACTTCTGTACAGGTTTATGTAATATACATTCAAATACCCTGCTCGAAATACTTTACTGTACTAGATCTTACACTATATGTTTTAATCAGTTTAATGTTATGGTGTTAAAATGAATGTTATTTGACTTCAGGTAATGTAGTTAATGGAACCATTGGAAAGCAGATGGTGGACATGCTGGTGGAATCGTCAAGCAACGTGGAGATGATCCTCAAATTCTTTGACATGTTCCTCAAGCTCAAAGACTTCACCTCCTCGGACTCCTTCGCGGCGTACGACCCAGACGGCGGCGGGCGCGTCTCCAGGAGAGACTTCCAGAGGGCCCTGGAGGGCTGCAGGCGCTTCTCCCAGCGCGAGGTCCACTTCCTCCTCTCCTGCACGGACGCCGGCGCGGCCGACCACCTGGACTACGGGGCCTTCGCAGACCGCTTCCACGAGCCCGCCAAGGACATCGGCTTCAGCGTGGCCGTGCTGCTCACCAATCTGTCGGAGCACATGCCCGGCGACCCGCGCCTAGGGACGTTCCTGGCGCCGGCCCAGTGCGTCCTGACGTACTTCAGGCCCTACCTGGGGCGCATCGAGATCCTGGGCAGCGGCCGGCGCATGGAGCGGGTCTACTTCGAGATCGGCCAGTCCAGCCGCGCCCAGTGGGAGAAGCCCCAGGTGAAGGAGTCCAAGAGGCAGTTCACGTTCGACGTGGTCAACGAGGGCGCGGAGAAGGAGAAGATGGAGCGCTTCGTGGACTTCTGCGAGGACACCATCTTCGAGATGCAGCTCGCCGCGCAGATTTCGGGCTCGGACGGCGCCCAGAGGCATGCTGGGAAAGGGGGCGAGAAGGAGGAGAGTCCCGGCGCAGCGGGAGGCGCCTGGCCGATGCTGCTCGTTTCCTTCCTGTCCGTCAAGGGCCTGAGGAAGCGCTCGGCGGCGGCGGCGCTGAGGGACGTGGGCGCGGCCGCCGCCTCCGCCCTAGGGCTCGCCCTCGAGGCGGCGGCGCGCTTGTTTTGCGGCGCGCTCAGCTGCCTCCTCCGCGTGCTCCACGTCGTCTTCGTCAACGGGGGGCTAGTGGAGGGCGCCAAGAGGGTGAGGCTGGCGCACCTGCTGGCCGCCATGCCGGAACCCACGCTGGACGAGGTGACCGGGGCGTCGCTCGGAGGAGATGGGCTCCGAGGAGCCACGGACACTTCCTCCCCCTCCTCCCCCTCCTCCTGCTCCCCCTTCCGGATAGAGCTGGGGGAGCGAGGTCAGGCGGTGGCCACCGCGGCACCGCACCAGGCACGCTTCCTGTCAGACATCTTTGGCCTCCGTGTGAGTAAAGAAGGGGGTCAGTACAGGCTGCTGTCACGCGACCTTACCGCCACCAAGCAGAGGTCAGCCGCAGGCGTCTCTGAGCACCAGCAGGTGAGGGCATGCTGGGGTTGGCTGTCACTTTGCATTTGTAGCTTATGTAGCTTTGCACAATCTAGTCCATGGTTTATGTGCAGGCTCTGCATTTAAAGAGCTACGGGATTTTGTGATTATTTGAAATCCCTTATCCCTCATGGTGTCCTCCGGGTCAAACTGACCCAACGCAGCAGCTCTTTGTGGCAAGAAACAACACAAATACATACATAAATAATTTATTAAGAAATAAATACACACACCACTGACAATTTTAGAGAACCAAACAATCATACACAATAAGATTATTATTAATAAGGATTATTTAATATATCCCTTATTATACATACAATCTCTCTCTTTCATTTATAGTCTTGTGTGTTACGGGGACCATCTTTTCTTTAACACAGCAGTAAATGCACACTACCACTATATTTTTTTATTGATTTATGTTCAGCTTTGATATGCAAGTGCACATTGTTTACAATGCTCTTCAGGCCATGGCTGGTAAAGAGGAAGAAATGCAAGCAGATGCGTCTGTGGAACCAAAGTAAGTGTCTCGCATTCCCCTTATACTACAATTATTTGACTGTAGCTGTCTCAGCATTTCAATGAACATAGCTTTCCGTCAATATTTATATTGAATGCTTAAATGCTGAGTCATTATGTGTGTGTGTGTGGGGGGGCGGGGGTGGTGAGAACAACAGCATGTTTTGTAGAAACCAGTAACAAATATTCATAAATATTTTCTGCAAGTGTTAGTGTGATCATCATACTGTACTCGTGTCCTATGGTTTTACTACAATATCCCCATTCATATTTTGTCACCTAAACACTTGCTGTTTTGGTTAGTTGCAGAGGAAAGGGGTCTGGGAGCACGCTGGAAAAGGAAAAAGCTAATGGTAAATGGAGACTCAGGACTGCCTCCAGTAAAGCAGGGCAACCAGAAATCCAGCCGTCAGCCCTCTGGGAGGTGATGGCCACTCAGCACAAGAGGCTTCTGGTGAGCTACACAAATATCACACACACACACACACGCACACAAGCACACACACAGGTAGACAATACCTTTTCCCCTCCTCCTGTGAAATTGACAGCACACATGCACACACACACAAACACAAACAAACAGTTATGGAAAACCATTTTGTTCCCTCCTGTGAAAGATCGTTCTTTATTTGTTCCCAGAATTATTTTGCGAGGAACTTCTACAGCATGCGAATGCTGGCTCTGCTGGTTGCCTTTGCAATTAACTTCATACTACTCTTCTACAAGGTGAGGCTGTGTTTGGGATTGAATTGTATCTTATTTGTAATCTCTACCTCTCTTGTTATTCACTCACCACTTGCTTGAACTCTTCCATCAGCAGAACAAATGTATCCTGGCTATATCCTGTGCTTTTCTGGAACATATATATTGGAGCAGGATAAAAATGCATGTAATGACAGCTAAATCATCAAATTCCCAGTGAGTGGGAAGCAGGATTTGCAATGATTGCTTGTATTAAATGCTAAATGTCTTCTCAGTACATGAAGTAGGACCATAGTAAGACCATTTTGGGTTGTAAGAATATCTTGTTTTAGAATTTGTCTTCAAACACAGTAGTTCAGAATCTTTTTTGGTTAACCCTCGTAATGTCCTCCGGTCAAAATGACCCCGGCTGGATTCAAGCCCACCTAAAAATCTACCCCTCCCGTGGTCCT
>JAODUG010058197.1:0-14749 GCA_027564795.1 Aphredoderus sayanus
AGCTGTAGAATTAGGTTTAGCGCCTTCTATCTGCCACAAAGAGCTAGTGATTTAGGTGATTTTGACCCGGAGGACATTACGAGGGTTAATAATAAGCAACATATACCTGTTTAATAAGGGGTCCCTGCGCCATCTTTCTATGAACCAAGACCTCTGGCCTTCAGGCACTATTCTGAATATTTGACCTGCTACCAGATGTTGCTGTTAAATTAAAAGTGCACCCCCTCCCCCCTTTCCCCGTTTCATAGTGAGGGGCATTATAAAACGTAAAAGTTGTTTAAATAATTTACATAGGCTTACACACACATAAATGCAGAATTGAAGCATGTGCGTGATTTTTAAATAACCAACAGGTTTTCTATGCTTACTGTTTTAATTTATTGTGCCCAAGATTTACTATGGTCTAGGTTGTATCCAAATATTTCATTAGTTAACGTACTTTTACTTTTACATTGAATCGTTCAGCCATTTCTTGCCAATCTCTCACTCTTGTTTTGTTTACAGCAACTGTATTACCTTTATTATGTTTGATTTCTGCATATATGTTCTTTATAATATTAACCGCTGCTCGGGGGGCGTGAAAATATCGGCACTCTCTTTTCCATTGCTTTTTGCCATAGTGTATTGATGTGATTTATGTTCTACCTCTCGGGCTGCTTAACCCTCCTGTTGTTTTCAGGTTTCAAATGCATTACCTTCTTGCACCAGCAGGTGGCGCCACCCTGCTTATGTTTTGATGGCTTACATAGACATCATTATTATGTCAGTGTAAGCTGTAGAATTTGAATTGGCACCTTCTATTGTCACCAGAAGGTAGTGTGTTCGGTCAGTTTGACCCGGAGGACGGCAGGAGGGTTAACAATAGCGCGCACAAACAATTATCTTGACTACTTGAGTTTTAAATTAGTCTGATTGTGTGAACTTGAATTGACCTTTATGAAACCAACTTTAGCCTCAACTGATTTATTAGGTTAATTCAAGACAGGCTTTGGACTCTAAGCCCTGCTTTTGTTAGCTCACTTTATAGAATGGGCTGCTGGAGCCTTAATAATACATAGTCTATAGTAATGCTGCAGTTTGCAGTTATATGCAAATTGCAGAATAACTTCAATAACGGTTTGATAGAGTAACACAATTGATCAATGGTATTTAAATGTTGTTTTATAGCTTTTATATGTTTAGACACTGCTTTTTAGATACAGCACAGTATGTATGACTGCAAAGTGAATTTCTTGATATAGATTTCTTTGATAGTGACTCTGTATTGCCACAGTCGGCTTTTGTCTAGTTAATCTTACAACTAGAATTGCCCTGAGTTTATAGGAAGGTGTATCTAAAGTGTCTGACTGTACTTGTGATGATGGGGTAAGGGGGAATTATATGACAGGATGCAGTAGGGGAAAGTTTTGCTAAAAATGTTTTGTGCTTTCACTCTGTTGGCTCAGTCCAGCTTCAGTCCAGCCTCATTATATATTTTCCACAACAGCTCCCCTCTAGATTTACTGTACATGCACTATTGCAGTGACACTGCGTCTGATAGCCCTGGGAGATGCTTGGCAGGTACATAGCGGTAGCCCAAGTAATTGGGCTACAGAGGACGCTTTCTAGGGACTAAAGCCAGCAACAGCAGGCAGACAAGTCCATAATGAGATGAAGCCTGGCATTTCACACGCACCGTCACATTGTCAACTACTTCTGGTACACAAACCACAGTATCAAGCCATGCTGCAGAGTGGAGCTTTACTGGTGTGTATCTGTTTCACACTGCATTTTTTCCACTACCAGAGTGCCCAGGAACTGTCAAAATTCAATTATGGAGAAAATACAAGTGTAGAATAAAAATGAAGGCAATAGCAACATGGCCGGACTCAGTAGGGGAAACTACCATAGGTGAGGTGACAGGCAGAATATGCATCAGCTGAAACTATTTTAGTTTAGTATTTGCAGTGTTTGTATTTACAGTATCATTATATTTCTAGTATTGAAATGGTTATTAAACGAGTTAAACCAATAACTGTAGCTTCCTTACCTCAACATTCAGTCCTCAGACATTCACCCCAAAATTATCTCTTTTTAATAGAATGGCATGGTATTATGTATTTTAAACTATTAGATGCAAAATATTGTTTATTTCTGGGCCTTTCCAAGTGGACTGTTACAGTCCGTGTACCGCTTATCATTTATATTTTCTATTTAAAAAAATTATTTAAATTTCCCCAAATTGTATTCTTTGGTTGCATTTTTAATGTACGAAATTTAGAAAATCAGAAAGAATTTGGTTCTAAATGTGTCATTCATTGCCTGCCTAAGAGGGGTCAGAGTCTAGGCTCTGATTGGTGGAGGCAATTTGTCCCGCATATCGTCCAGCACTGAAGGATTACATTCGTCTTGGAATATGATGTTTGGCTCAGATTAGAAGAATGATAGCATGATGAATCATAATAATGATTACAGCACGTTTACCCTTCGTCTGTGACACAAATTTATTTTGGATGTATGTGTGGTGTCCTTGTGAATATAGCTAAGACCAGTCAATAGCAGTTGGATGGATAAAATCTGGAAAGCAGGCTTTATTAATACAATGGTGCACATCAAGGGAGGACGTAGCTTCACATACAATGCTCCGTCAATGTATCAGATCAGACAAAGAGCCTCACTTGTTTAAATAGTAAGAATAGGATAGAAGCAGGAAGGTGTGACTCCCACAGGCAAATAAATGTTAATTAACGCTGCTTTGAAATACAGCCACAATGTTGGACCACAATGGGAGAGCAGGCTGGGAGCTTCTGACATCTCTAGAGCACAGGAACATCTGGTAATAAAGGGCAGGAAAGACCGTCTGTCTGTCTGTGGCGGAGTACAATGTTATGTAAAATCCACACATCCTGCTTGTCACGTTGAACCCATGTAAATTAATGTTGGATAAGTATTATTAATTAAATAATCAAATCACGGCGCCTTCACTATCAAGTTTTAACTTGTTACAGTATGAAATATTGTAGGCTACATAAAAAAAAGACGCCTATATGGACACAGAATGGGTCACAAGCTAAATGTTAGACAATATTGGTAGAAACGCATTAATAAAGACACCAATAAAGTAATTCAAACTAGCTGCACCTCAGCATTTAACACAGTAGCATGCCGTTTTAAACACAGATACTTCAGAATGAATGATGTTAATAATTAATCTACAATAAATAGGCTATCACTCAGAGGGAACCAGTACTTGTACTTTACTATCCTTTAAGTATTTGTTGAGAAAAACCAGTCATTGTTCTTTACGTTTGTGTAAGCTGAATTCTGTAGCTATTTCTATTTGTTTTTTTACATTGTATTAAGGTACAGATTCAGAGCTTTGTAATGGTATATAACACAATACTGTTTGATAAAGTTAGGGAAAGACATTCTGCTTTAAATGTTGATAATCTTGACTCATTCTGAGAAAGAATTTCACACTTGCCTGAGTGCTGTTTTTGGTTTACGCCCCTTCAGATCAGTCCACACCATCTTAGGCAGTAATCCCACCCAGCTATTAATCAAATGCAGACACTGGCCCTGTGCCAGTGTAAGTTTCACAAACAAGGAATTTATTTTGGGCCCATTAGCGCAACAATTTGTACATAACCAATTATAAGAAATTACTGATCACAAAATAGCATTAAATAACTAAATACATTTGTCCAGTTGAGGGTTGTGTGTGATTGTCAATTTGGCTCTGGTTCATGAGGCCTGCTGCTGTAGGAAATAAGCGGTTTCTTCTGGAGCGATGGGCAAGGTAATCTATATTCTGAGTGCTTAGTTCTGGCTTGCTCTTGCTTTTGGTCGAGGGCCATGGCCATGGCTTTATGGCAAAACTCACAGATCAGAAAGAGAAGTTTCTCGAGCTGTGTCCAGTCCAGGTGGTGCTTGTACAGGTGTAACCGGCATCAACTCTCTGCATTGTGTTTTGATAATAAGTGTGTCTTTGACCATTTATTTTGGTTGCTGCAGAAATAAAAAAGAGAGCGCAAATCTCGCAGCATCACAGTCTGTAGCATCCACTCCTATATATACAATTTGAATTGAAAATTATCATAATGACACTGTAGTAAAATAAGAGAATAAGGAGATACAGGGAACAAATACGATACAGGCTATAAAATAATAAATAAACAAAACCGTTAAATAAAATGCATACAAATTAGTGTCATTCTTATATTGTAACAAATGATATGTACAGTTTAACAGTGTTACACAGGCAGGCGATCTCTGGGAGGAAGAATGTCAGAGTTACGCAGCAGCTGGAATTTGGTCTGTGTTTTCTTGTCTACTGTCCACCCCAGTTTCAGTCCTGTTCCAGTTCGTGTTTTCCCACCGTTCCCTTTCCCCAGTCCATGTCTTCCCCAACCTCGTGTTGATTGTTCAGTGGTTTCACCTGGCCCTCGTTGTTCCCTGTCCAATTGTCTGTCGTCTTGTATTTAAGCCTGTGTGTTTGTCCTTGTCTCTGTTGGTCCATTGCTTTCCTATCGCCGTGTTACCTGCCTGTTACCTGCTTGTTTACTGTCGTCGTGTACCCTGTAACCTGCCTGAACTTCCGTGTGTGGAAATAAAAACCCTGTACCTACCTTTCGTCGCGCGTTTGGGTCCTTCCCGCCTGCACACCGTGACAAACATGCTTTTGAGAGTAGTAGTTTAGTAACAATATAAATCCACCGGTCTCAATCATTAAGCACAATCGACAGTTTACATGAATGACATATAGGCTAGAGACTACAGGAACAACAATGTCCATACACAACAGGGTAAGACAATAGATTGTTTTATTTTAAGATAAGGTTTAGTTATGACTTCCTATAGCTTTCATTAGATTTGGCTTGGTTTAGACATTTGTTTAGTGTGCCAGGATTTCTCTCACACCGATCTGAATCTCATACTAGTAAGTGCACAACAGGAAAGCCCAAACAAAAAAGAGAAAGATAGTTACCGCTTATTCGCCAGATTTGGAAGGTCAGACACATACTATCCCTTTGATAAATGTCCTGTTCTTTTGTGTCTATGCTGGTATCTCTCCTCTTGATTTTCTGACATCGGAAAAGTGGAAAAATATGACACCCCAAAAATATCTATCTTTACTTTATTGTAAATGTAAATTAAACTGGTTACACATAAATTCATGCGTTTACTTTTTTAGTGTTAATCCATACAAAAACGATGTAAATAACTTGTCAAAAATAGTTGTATGAGCCTAAAAGATGAATCAGTTTTCTCACACTTAATAAATCTCTCCTGTGCCACTGCCAGCACAGTACCATCCTCCATACCAGCTTGTCATAATAGCACATCCACACACACTCACACTTTGTATGACTGGTCATTCGGTATCTTATAATCAAATTTAGTGACTTTCTCACTTTTGTGAGGACTGTAAGCATAAAAACACACACCTGGATGAGTGACTGCACATTCAGGTAGCTCATTATTATACGAAGTGACTTCATCACTTTCGTGAAGACAATGTAAGCATTATAGCTAGGCATTTTCACACAAACCTGCATATAGCTACCCAACGAACAAGAAATCAGAAAATGTTAGCTAGTTGGTAAGCGTTAACAGTAACGTCAGTAGCTATAGCTAGATAACTATCAATACAAACAACTTTCTGAAAAGAAATCACCTGTAGCTAGTTAAAAACTGTTAGAGTTACCCGTATACATGTAGGAATGTTTCATGGCAGATGGAATTACATCTACTGCTCCAAGAATCAGTGCATCTTCCAGTGTCTCCGTCATTAGTGCCATGGTTGCCCTTTATTTGAAATCCATTGACAGTTTTATTTAACAAGGCGAGCAAGCATTTTCTTTTCAGCAATCTCAGCATTTGCAACAAAATGCCTGAATTTTGTCAATTTTATTCTCATTTTTTGTTTGCACTGGATAATCCATTGATTCCATCACACAGTCAACTTCATCTGTAACAACAGCACTGTACATCTCACTTCTTCACATTCATCAGAAGAATCAGCAATGTCTCGTTCTCTGACGTTTTGAACAGTATCCAAGTCTGGGATGTTTGATTTAACTTCCGAGTCTAAGAGTCATGGCATCATTGTCTCTCACATTGTCTCTCACAACTTCTTCTCATTTGTTGACAACACCATCCACATTTAGTGCAGTGATATGGCTGAGAGCTCTAGCAACGCTCTCGCACTTGTCCATGTTTGATTTGTTTTACGGCATTACTGATTTGGTTGTGATTTTTTTTGCATGCTAGGCACCACCCGGATTCCACGTGAGGGTGAGGTGCCCGGGGTGGACTACAATTTCATTAGTGTGGGAGATTTTCAAATCCTTGAGGAAAGCGGACATCTCTTGGAGAGTGGCACCTATGAGGGTGAGTGTATGACATGCATGTATTTAACACTAAAGCATTTACTTACTGGATTTACAGTGACAGCTCTCCGCAATCAAATTAATTTAATCTTGATGGGCTCAGTCTGCTTCCAAGCAGGCCACTCTGTCATCAAGAGTGTGCCCTGAACAGACTTGCATCTTATGTTATCTTATGCATCTTATGTTAATACCCATACATTCAAAGTCAGGAATAGGCCTCTATTGTCCATGGAAAATACATTAGATATGTACACGGTTTATTAATTACCTGGAAAACAGTTCTTAACTTGGATTATACAAGTCACACAGCAAATATATAAATCTTTAGCTCTACACAACATACCCATTGTGGTAACGCTTTACAATAATGGTGCAGGAATAACTAAAATAAGCATTTAGTGTTAATCATATTTACTCCTTATTAACAGTGGATGTGTTAAACATGAATGCATTGTGATGCTTCCCCTTTGTCACGCCGGTGTGTGCCAGGGATGGCACATGCAACTCACCTAGCGCACCCACACCTAGGTGTAATTAGACATTGTTTTCACTTGGGGGATTATTGGGAGATACAAGGCTGGGGTTGTTAGGTGTTGGTTGTGGGTTTTTGTTTGCACTGTTCATTCTTTTGTAACAGTTATGTGTCCCGTCTTGTATTGTATTATTTTCAGTTAATAAAGAATTTCAGCATACGCTCATTTTTGGAAGTTTCTTTCTTCGTCTGAGGCCATGGATCCCAGCAGGAAACCAATGGAGTCCTTACACCAAGCAGTTCAAGTACCTCTGGGCTTGTTTGCGAGTGAGGGGACATTGGAGTGGAGAATCGTAGCAGTGGGAGCAGTATTGCAATCACTTTACTGCACCGTTGTGAAAAGAGAGCTGAGATGGAATGCAAAGCTCTCAATCTACCAGGCAATTTTCGTTCCTACCCTCACCTGTGTTCATACAAGTTGCCGAAATGGGTTTTCTCAGGAGGGCAGCTGCTATTTTACATTGAAACGAGCCAGTTGAGGTGGTTCCGTCATCTTGTATGGATGCCCCCTGGGCGCCTCCCTAGGGAAATGTTCCACACACGTCCAGCTAGGAAGAGGCCTCAGGGAAGACCCAGGACGAGGTGGAGGGATTATGTCTCCACACTGGCCTGGGAACGCCTCAGGATCCCCCAGTCAGAGCTGGCTAATGTGGCTTGGGAAAGGGAAGTTTGGGGTTCCCTGCTGGAGCTACTGCCCCTGCGACCCGACCTTGGATAAGTGGTCGAGGATGGATGGATGGATGGATGGATGGTGTAACTTTTTAATTAACCCATGCTATGATAGGTGCAGAAGTTTACCAAAAGTACAGTATGCTGTCATGGCCATTTACGCTGCATCTCTAAACTGCTCCGAACAGTTTATCTTTGTGGTTAACGATGTTATCCCATAAAAGCACAGTACCTCCGCCCACAATCTTGAGAAAACTGCGTTGCTGTTGTTCTGTCAAGTTGCACTGCTTTGTTGAAAAATACAAATCTTTATCGTTAAATATGACTAATGAAGCAAAGAAGCATGTATGGCTTATAAAATACATGCTAACATGTACAGTATTAGTTTTGTATATGATAGAGTATAGGAGCATGCCATGTATTTTATATCCCACACAATTTAAAAATGAGTAGGCTATAGTAGTGTTTTCAAATATACCATCACCCTGCAGAGTTAACCACTCACAATCCGTTTATCAAAGTTGATTGGGTCTTTCAAATGTTCTGGTGTTCTGCAGATTTGAATATATAGGCAGCACAACTCTACAGAACACCATGCACCTTCTCTATGGCCAGGCATCTCCAATGCTACTCGCCAGATTAATTATTTGATAACCCCAAGTTAAATGTTCTTCGTAGTTCTTTCTGGTGTAGAGAAAACTGAAAATTTGTGAAACAATAAATGGAAAACACATTTGCAAAACACCAGACTGTGCATTGCATTTTAATGGTAATCCTGAAGGTACAAGTTGCACATACTGTAGTATGACAACCAAACGAAAAAACAGCAATCAACAAAACCCCACAAAGCCCAATTATAGACTGTCTTGGTTGTGGTTAAGTTTGAATGAGAAAATAATAGAGCTGGGCACGTTAACGCATTCATGAATTAACGTTGACAATTATTTTATCGCATGTTAACGCACTTAATTTTTTTTTAAGTACGTTGCTCACTGACTCTGAACAGTGATGGACTGACCGGCAAAAGGTTTTAATGTACGATCCGCGATCGGGCCAGCCGGCTGCAACTGTACGCTGTCTCTGTCACGGCGATGTGGCGCGATAAGACAGTCAGACCGGGCCAAACTAATAGGGGATACCGGGTATAGTTGTTTTGCTTCAGCAACTATAACTCCATTTAATTGTACTCTGGTCTCCAGCTAACCTGTCCCTTACCTCACCTGGAGTCAGTCTTTACAGATCTGCTTCCTGAGTCAAATAGACTTTAAAAGACTGGCAGACACATTTCAGTCTTTTATTTACACTGCCAAGGCATTCTGTAAAAAATATTAAAATCAATACATTCTTAGTTGTATGATAGGGGATATTTTTAACACTTTTTAATGAAGTGTTATAACCCACCCCACCCCTGTCAGCCATTGTGTAGCTAGATGTATTACGACTGTGGTTTTATATTAACATAAGAACAATGAATCACGTTTCCAAAGAAACTGAATTTTCATCTAATATAAGTCAAACAAGGTTATCTGCAATGGTATAGATACTAAACAAAAAACATTCTTTGTCAAAAACTTTACTTTACTACCTCAAAATCTCAGTATCAGGGATCAAGTATCCTATCTTATCCGGTGGAATTGGTGGTGTTACAACTCTCCCTGTGTTACAACCATACCTGGTCTCAAATGAGCTGCCCCTCCCAATATGTACTGAAGCTCAAGTTTAGTGAAGTATGATTTGCAGGTTCTATATAAATAAATGTGACTTGACTTGACTTGCTCCCTGATAAAAGAAAACCCTTCTACCTGCTATTTCAGTTTTGTTCATACAACTGCACTTTTACAATAAAAATGCACAATACACTACTTTTGAATTCATTATTGAATTTTGCACGTAACAATGTGATTAATCGCGATTAATCGTGATTATAAATGTTAATTTTGCTCAGCTCTAGAATATAATTATTCAATTATTTAAAAAAGCCCACTCAACATAATGTTTTAATGGCTACTGTAGAAGACCATTGATCATTCAGTACCTCAGTGAACACCAAGCAAATCTGGTCCTAATCGGTTCATGGGAGATGATTTATTCTGTTCAATCAATCAATCTCTCCCAGCTATACTTCCATCCACAATCCAGCCAACCAACCAGGCACCACCATGCCACTATCATAAGCGGAACATCAGAGACGACACGACAGAAGCACTTAATAACCCAATCCACAACACATCTCCCAGAACCTCCAATGCTCTATCCCCAAAAAGTAAACAGAAAGAATGGAGAAATGGTTAAAATCTTAAGTTTCAGTCCGTCAAAAAACGAAACCCCGGACACCCGGAGTCAGCCCTCTACCCCACCAGATACCCCTCCATAGGCAAAGAATTGAACCGACAAACATCACACGCAGCGCTTCTCCCTTGGCTTGACAATAAACAAGATTAGGCCTCAGAGCTCATAAATTACCTTGATTCTGAACCGATCCTGCCGCAAACTTTAATAATGGTATTAAATGAGTCTCAGTGGTTATGGTAATGTAACATGATTAGTCTGAGTGGTTATGGCAATAATATATTTACAGCATATACAAACCTTACGCTACATTATTCCATTATTATAACCAGAATTGATGAGAGTGAAGAACAAGGCTAATAATCTGTTAAAGATGCATAAAATAATTTGTAAAATTAGAAAACGCCTCAGGCTATTCCCTCAGGTCGCAAGACAGAACTGCACTCTATTATTTTAGAGTGCAGTTATTATTATTATTATTATTATTATTATTATTATAGTATTTTCTCAGAAACTTGACATGTTTGGAAGTTTAGCAGATTTTACAATTTGTATTTACCTTAATTCCCCATGGTCTGGGACTATAAACCACATGCGATCATTTATTATCCAGTACAGGGACACTTCTAAAAGGGGCTCATATTACAGTTAAGTACATGGTTTGAAATATACTGACAGTTCCAGGTTGGACGTGAGGGCCACAGGTTGCAGTCTAAGCAGAGACATTAGCCATCTATTCTACATTTACGGCATTTGGCAGACGCTTTAATCCAAAGTGATGTAGTACATTTGTCAATAGTTGGACAGGTCATACACCAGCAATTGTAAGCAGACAATATTCTAAATAGAACAATTGCAGCATAATGTCATTATGTCTACTACAACGTAATGAACCATATCAAAACACAAAAGGTAAAGGCCTAACTAATCAAGTGCTTAGTAGGTTGTTGTTGTTTTTTTTATGTAGAATGAGCAAGAGGTGGTAAGAGCAAGAGGTAAGTCCATGAGGAGTAAACGGGATTCAAAGTTGACACTTTGAGAAAGCAGAGAGTGCTAAGAGGTGGCAAGGTCGTTGGTCGAGGTACCAAGGTGGATTGTGAAGAGATGTGTCTTGAGTCTCTTACAAAAGATGGGTAGTGTTTCCACAGTTTTGACTGTTCCATCACTGTGGTACCATGATGGAATATAGGCGAGACTTCGATGAGGTCTTCAGGCTTTTTTGGGGCCTGAAACCGGACCATTGCTTGGAGATAGGTTGGGGCTGTTCCATGTACTGCTTTGTAGTGCCTTGAATTGGATGTGAGCTGCAATGGGAAGCCAGTGAAGTTCTCAAAGGAGGGGGGTTACAAGGGATACAAGGTGTGCTGCAGCATTTTGAATGCGTTGTAAGGGACTGGTAGAGCACGCGGGTAGTCCAGTTAGCAGCGAGTTGCAGAAGTCCAGGCGGGAGATCACTAGAGCTTGGACCAGGAGTTGTCGCTTCCCTTGTGAAGAATGATCTTATCAAGTACATTTTATTTGTATAGCCCCTAATCACATTGCAGTCTCAAAGGGCTTCACAAGCAAACATTTAACAATGTAACAAACAAACAAAAAAACAACACCCCCTGATCCTGCTCTTCTCTCCGGGCAAGGAAAAACTACCATCAAAGCCTCATGGGTGAAAAAGGAAAGAAACCTTGGGAAGGGACCACAGAGAGAGGAATCCACCCTTCAAGGATGCCCATCCTTCTGATGTTGTAAAGTGAGAATTTGCTGGCACGAGCTGTAGCGGTGATGTTTGCTGAGCATGATAGCTGGTTGTCCATGATGACTCCGAGACTCCTTACAGTAGGGGAGGAGAACACCATGGTGTTCTCAAGGGTGATGTACAGGTCCACTTGAGGGTTGTCTTTTGCTGGGAGATGGAGAAGCTCATGCTAGGAGCCTTTCTGGGCTTTTGGCCACTGACATTGACTTGGCACCTCTTGGGTTCAGGTTGGGTCAGAGAAAACAGAACAGAGCAGGCAATGATGACTGGAGCTGTCCATTGCAATCATGTGGAAAACTAAAGATACAGCTGCACTGAAAAGACATGTTGAAAAAAAAAGTTCTGTACATACATAGCTTTATTTCTCACCCAGGCATGTGAAGCTCACAAACAGAAATCTTTGTAAAAAATATTAGTCTCTTAACCCTCGTGATGTCCTCCGGGTCAAAATCACCTAAATCACTAGCTCTTTGTGGCAGATAGAAGGCGCTAAACCTAATTCTACAGCTTACACACACACATGATGTGCACTGCTGACACAACAAGGTGTGTGTTTGAAACCTGAGGACAACAGGAGGGTTAAAAGGCACATAAAACAACACAAATAAATAAAGAAATAATAAAAAAAATTAAAAATACAATCAGCAATGACAATTGAAAAACACACAAATCATACATAATCAGATGGCGCCGCCCTGTGGCTAAATGTGAGATTTTTGAGTACAATACGAGGGTTAAGGCCATTTTACACCAAGAGCAGAGCGGAAAGGAGAAAGAAACGGGAGTCCAAATATTCGCGTCAGACCACTGTATTTATATCTGACCCGATATTAATTTACTGTAAACATACTTCCACAAGAATTTCATGTCGGCTACAAAAAAGTAAGTGAACTGATTGACTGATAGGATAGGCTAGTTTACACACACACACACACACACACAGCCTACTGATGCACAATCCGGAGGAGAAGACTCTCCAGGCTACTGCCAAACCGGTGCGTGTTGGAGTGTGAATATCTTTATTGCTCACTAAGGATCCGCTTAGGCTATCGTTAGTTAGTGCCACCGAATGAAGTAGCCTACCACTGCTGTCAGTAAGCAGCTATCTCAGAGACCCTGTTTGACTGTCACTGTAAACTATCACGTTCCCGTTACACAGTGACACTGTTATAGGCTAGTAAATAACCATGCAAGTATGACCAGGAGTGGCAAGTATGACCAGAAACGTCAGCCAGTTTTTTGGAGCTCATAGGTCCTATGCTATGGGCAAGAAGTGTGCTAGGTAATGTCAGTGCAATTGTCAAATAGCCTATTGTAACGGTCATAATTCTGTAGACCGTTTGTGGATTATCAAAGCTTTTACCGCCAGATCCATTAATCCATCCTCAACTGCTTATCCAAGGTCGGGTCACGGGGGAAGAAGCTCCAGCAGGGAACCCCAATCTTCCCTTTCCCGAGCCACATTAGCCAGCTCTGACTGGGGGATCCCGAGGCGTTCCCAGGCCAGTGTGGAGATATAATCTCTCCACTTTGTCCTGGGTTGTCCCCAAGGCCTCCTCCCAGTTGGACGTGCTAGCAACACCTCCCTAGGGAGGCGCCCAGGGGGCAACGAAAATTGTCCGGTAGATCGAGAGCTTTGCCTTCCGGCTCAGCTCTCGTTTCATCACAACGGTGCGGTAAAGAGATTGCAGTACCGCTCTCGCTACTCCGATTCTCCGGCCAATCTCCCGCTCCAATGTACCCTCCCTTGCAAACAAGACCCCGAGGTACTTGAACTCCTCCACTTGGGGTAAGGACTCATTCTCTACCAGGAGTAGGCACTCTATCGGTTTCCTGCTGAGAACCATGGCCTCAGATTTAGAGGTGCTAATCCTCATCCCAGCCCCTTCACACTCGGATGTGAATCGATCCAGTGAGTGCTGCAGGTCACGGACCAATGATGCCATCAGGACCACATCATCTGCAAAGAGCAGCAATGAGATTCGCAGGCCACCAAACCGCAATCCCTCCCGACCAAGAATACGCCTCAATATCCTGTCCATGAATACCACAAACAGGATTGGTGACAAAGCTAGGCCTGGCGGAGACCAACACCCACCTGGAACGAGTCTGATGTACTGCTGAGAATCCGGACACAGCTCTCGCTTTTGGCGTACAGTGATGTTTACTGGCAGAGTAGAATTTAAACAGTTTCACTATTGTTATATGACAACAATGGTTGGTTAAATAAATTCTGTCTCCTGGCAAAGTTAACAAAATTGATCTCGACGCGAATATAATATATGTTGCATTTTCACATTGAAAACATTCCAGTTGTATGTGTATGGTGTCATTTACTATTTACTAACGTATTAAAAATAATTAACTGTAGTTTTTCACGCACCGTTTGGTGTAAAATGTCCTTTAGCATGAAAGTTATTCAAATCGTATTGCCAAAGCTAGAGAGCATATAGAACTCAGATATCTGTTATCCAACATGTGAAATTTGGTAGTGATTCCACTCTGTACAGTAAAGTTACAACAACTTCCTGTTTCACGGCGAAGGATGGACACACCTCTAAACAAAATCTCACAAGCTTCAAAGCATAACATCATTTCTGTCATGAAGCTAGAGTGGAACATGAACATTTCATGTAAATCAAATAGTGGTTCTCACACAAGGCTTATTTTCTGTTGCCACACAGTGCTCGGGCCCTGAAAAGAAAAAAGAAAAAAGAAAAATAATCCTAGCAGTTTCAATACACCATTGGTGCTCGGGCCCTAAAAATCTTCATGGCATGGCTTATTTGAGCTGGGAAACAAGTCAGGGTTATCCTTATGCACAAAGCAACTTTATAAAAAAATGTGGACTACAGAGATAAAGTATTTTGCTGGTTAAAGCATTCTAGATAAGTGACTCTGCTGTACCTTACACTAATGCTGCAGGAGATCTTTGTTTTGGTGGGTGGGACCAAACTGAGTAAAATGTCTCAACCTTTCCACATATACAACTAAGCCCCTGCTTGATTTATTTCACATAATTTGTGTTAATGTGTTAATACATTACTTACCAATGGCACAGTACCTCTCCGGGAACCATCACCTTATCGTGGTGGAGAGGTTTGCGAGCCCCTGTGAACCTGAGAGCTGTGTTGTCTG
>JAODUG010058208.1:0-14749 GCA_027564795.1 Aphredoderus sayanus
TCTCTCTCTCTCTCTCTCTCTCTCTCTCTCTCTCTCTCTCTCTCTCTCTCTCTCTCTCTCTCTCTCTCTCACCTTGTCTGTGTTACTCTCTCCCCTTGTCTGTGTTACTCTCTCTCCTTGTCTGTGTTACTCTCTCTCTCTCTCTCTCTCTCTCACCTTGTCTGTGTTACTCTCTCTCCTTGTCTGTGTTACTCTCTCTCTCTCTCTCTCTCACCTTGTCTGTGTTACTCTCTCTCCTTGTCTGTGTTACTCTCTCTCCTTGTCTGTGTTACTCTCTCTCTCTCTCTCTCTCTCTCGCTTTCCCCTTGTCTGTGTAACTTTCTCTCGGTCTCCCAGTCTGTCCCTCAAAAGTATAGTTATATGGTTATACAGTCTTTGAGCACAACGTGTACTCAGTGCTTTCCATACTGTTCTGGCACAACGTGACAGCTTTGACGGTATGGAGGGCTGAATATGCTGGATGGCAATATAAACCTCAGTCAGAGACAGAGGGATTTCTGTCAGTCGCATAACAGTACTTCAGCTTCTCTTGGGCATTGGAATAGCCTTGGTTTAGCGGCTGAGAGTCGATATCTAAACTTCCTTGAGATACTGTAAAACGTACGGCCAAGTCTGCCTATACTGGCTTGTAGGAAAAACGAGCCAAGAAAAGTATAAATACAAAACAAATGAAGAAAGACATTCAATATGAATGCAACATCACTTAAAGTCATTGCTCTTTAATGCGTGAGAGCGTGAACGAGTTATTATTTCTTTAAATTGAATTACACAGGGCAAACAGAGGTTACGCAAACCCCCCGTGAAACAGATCAAGTATGTTTATTTTTCCCCACCACCAAATTATATAATGCGTTGTAATAAATCCCCTCATCACCAGGAGCATTCCTTTAACATGTCCAATGGCTGATTGGAGCAGGTCGCTAATCTAACACCCCCTTCAACACCTCCCACCCCATCCTCAGTGCAGCTGTGTGACAGATTGGGGTCAAGGAGGTGAGCGTGCGTTGATTGTGTTTTCAGGCGCTCACATTCGGCCACTTGTCAGATAGCACTGCACTGACCTCAACATTAGCATATTAGCTGGGGGGATACGGCCTTCTCCCGCACACAATGTACCAATGCGATTGGGGGGGCGGGGTGCATGACCTCGATGTGGTCTATGGCATATGTTCGGGTGTTAGCCATTGTGCTACGGATCCTCTTTGTTTCAAGGGCCCTGCCTTGGCTCCCAATAGATGGGAGATCAGAGAACAGAAGACAAATGATGGTGATGTTCCATTATGGAGGCAGCCTGCATTGAATGCCAACCATGTGCGGGAAAATATTTATTCCCAGAAGTCAACATTGTGTACTTCAATAGCACATTTCATCTTTTATGCACTTTTAAAATATAACAATGTTTTGGGGACCTGCTTGTTCAAACTGCTTTAGTTACATTTGACTTGACTTTGGATGTGTACATCTCACAAGCATCTGTGATTGGAACTTACATGAAACGCTGCTATTGGTGGGCACCACCACAGGGTTGAATCGTGGGCTTTTGACAATGTCCTGCCAGTGGATGGTGTCTGCATGACAGAGGAACTTGTTCTGGTCCACATACACCCCTCCACTCAAGATCTCTGTAAGAAGAGGAGAGAGGGAAACCAATTTAGTTGGAAGCACATACGGGATTATGCTGTATTCTTGGTATTGCTAGCATGCTCATTCTCTTAGCATGTTATACAGACTCCTCGTAAGTGGTGCTAGAGGCTGATTTAACTCAGCATAAAAAAACAAATACACTACGCTCCGCCCCCAACAATGAATATGCACAATGCTGGTTAGTGTTGTGTGGTGCGGTCCATTTAAATAGCTAAGGCTGTGTAGGGAACATTATACACTATTTCCTTACTGCACATACACAGGACGGGCAGCTCATGGATCGTTAGGAGATATTAGCTGAATTTGACAAAAATCTATTGTATTAGAATCACTTACCACACCTTTAAGACGTACATTGAAACTACATAAAATGGTTACAATTGTGTATTTTAGCAGAAACAGAAGCAGAAGACTGATCTAGAAAAGCATATGTAAGAAAAGCATGAATAATGAAGCATGAATAAGACACATTTACATTTTGTGGATTTTTATGGAGTTCTGAGGTTAATGCGCTGACATGTTTCAAGTAATAACTATACTAATCTTGGATTATATCCTTTTCACATCCCGACACAAACACACTCACATGCTTACACCCAGCATACTGTACACCTCCACACATGGGGATAATAGTAAACCACAGCCAATATTGCCCAGTGTTGAGAGCTGCAGTACCCATCCTCTACTGGACACAAATATAACAAGACGCCAGATATTGCTGCCATTGTTGCTGCGTGGTGTTGTTGAAAAGGAGCCAGACAAAGCCATGTCATCCTGTTGTTATTATGACTCCTGATCTTATTGTTTGTCTTGTCTTCCCTTCCACCAACACTACAAACAGGCAGAAACAATTATCCTTCCTCTAACACTAAATCCACCATGGATTTATGCCCCAGTATGGGGCTGTAGCCCCTAACAACTTCGTAATTTCATATTTCATTGAGGTGCAAGAAAATGAGAGATGAGGTCCCCTGACTGCCTAATCTGCATTTCCTTGTCCACCTAGGATCATCAGATTTCGGGAGGGGGGATTTCAATCTGTTAGCCACATGAACATACACACAGGCACACATACACACATGCACGCACACATACACCAGGGTGTGTATACCCCCCACACATTAACAATGCCTGCCAAGTGATTGGACACGCAGGGTGGCTCTGATTATTGTTGTTTTGCAGGAGTTATTAAACACCTAATCCTGATGGTGTATAGGCAGAAATGATAGAGACAAAGGAAAGAGGGAAAAAATAATAAACAATGACAGGGTGAGGAAGAAAAAAAAGATGCAATATAGTGTAACCGTGTAGCTAATTTGCACTATTGTGAATGTGACACCAGTGTATCTACACCAGCAGACAGATACATTACTGATGCCAAAAAGAAAAACAAAAATATGATCATGTGCTGATTGACAGTGGTGGTATTACCCCCAGAGAACCATGTAGAAATGCTTACTGTATAAAATAAAAACACTGTTCTGTAGAATCACATGGATCAATTAGATAGAAAGGAAACAAGTCAATTAAACAATTAAACAATTAAACCTAATTCTACAGCTTACACACACATATGATGTGCACTGCTGGCACAACAAGGTGTGAGTTTGAAACACAAGGACAACAGGAGGGTTAACAGGCACATAAAACAACACAAATACATAAATAAATAATAAATAAATAAATAAATATACAGAGCAATGACTATTAAAAACACACAAAATCATACACAATCAGATGGCGCCCTCTGGTGGTTCAAGAGGATATTGTAAGAGCATCACGAAGGTTAAAGCTCCATTAAGAAGTATAGTTTCAATGTTGAACCCCTATTTTTCCAACTGCTATTAGAAGGTATCAGGCTAGCATCCTTCTTACGGTCTTGTTTAGGATTCGTTTTATGAATGTTTTATTTGCAGCCATCCGTGCAGTTATCCCACAAATAGTTTGTCAATATACAAAGGAAGGCTAGGTTGCATATGCTACATGTACATGAAATTACACTGTAGACTGGTATAACATGACCTAAACTTAACTTAAACTTAATTTATGGAAACCCTAACATGACATGCCAGGTTAATTGTTGTTCACAAGCCCATCTGGGGAGCCGTCCATAGGAACTGTTTGTTTAGATCTGAGACAAATTCATTAGGCGGAATCAGGCTACCTTCCCCCAGCTTGCCAAATTCTAATAATTAATGGAGGTATAATTACATATTTTGCTTTCTTGCTTGCAGGTTTCCTGGGATTGTTAAGGCATTTCCTGAGGTCTCAGTCGCCAAAATGATTATAAATCAAAACTGCATGTTACAGTACATAACGCATACTGAAACATGCTAGCATGTGCTGGCCTAGACTTTATTACAAGTAAAGGCTTGATGACCACAGTGAGATGTGCTGTTGGTGCCCAGTGGGGACAGTTAAACGCCATTGTTGATTGTTTAGTGAGAAGAGAAAAACACTGGCTTAAAATTAGTTCCTTCACACGGACAACTAGTACTACCGCAGTATTCACGTTCGTCCCGAGAGCACCTGCATCCACATCAAAACAGGCACGCAACTGAAACCTCAATGTTCCACGGCACCAGTCCCACGACCGCTAAGGGGAGAATAATACCAAAATTTAGGAAGGCAGAACAAATGTATGCAGTCAATTATTTCATGGGTAAGTGCGCATTGTGCTTTTTTTTTTAATTGCAGCATGGGGATGAATGTGATTAAGTTCAGCAGGTAAATATGAAGCCCGTGTTGGAGGGAATAAAATATTTTTATTAATGAGTTTGTGAGAATGAATTAATATGCATTGTGTGTGCGGGCGTTTGCTTAATAAAGAAGCATGAGCGAGAATATGAATGCCAGAGCCAAATGCCAGTTACCAACTGCCAAACCTGCCATAAAGGTAATGCTAATGAAACAAATGTAAAATGTAAAGTGTATTTGTTTTTTAGCATGCACAAGGTATCAGACAGACAGGAATATTACAAAGAGTGAGAAATACATACAGACAGGCATAAAGACAAGGAAGAGTCGTTTTCCCTCTCTGTTGGCAGAGGGAGCCAGGATTTGACAGGAGTCCCGTTGACTCAAGGAGTTCTGCTAGCAGCTCAGAGAACCGTAGCACAGCAGAAAAAGGATGGCTCATTCTGGGTCAATAATACTAAATTCTGGGGCATGACTCTTGTATACCAGAGAGGAGAGCTACAGTTCTGCAAGGCCACACTTGACACTTTGAGAGACAAAAATAGAAACTCAAACTAATACACATTTAAAACAGCACACTGACTGACTGCTCTACCCACTTTGCTCTGACTGAGTGCAACTGTGCGCAATGCTAGGAATACTACAAGATAAATTATCTATCCAGCGACCAGATGAGATTATTCAAAACGGTAAAACACTCACTCTTTTCTTCTTTCTTCACTGAAAGCATCAATGTGTGACTGTATGAGGATATTAATAAAAGGCACAGGACAATCTACTGGTTAGGGTGGCCGACTTCTAGCTGAAAGGCTGTGGGTTCATTTTCCAACACGCCCGACCTCCCTGTAAGGGTACCTTGAGCCTCACCCCAACCTTTGTTGATTGTTTGTAATTGTAAGTCGCTTTGGATAAAAGCATCTGCTAAATGACATAATTGTCATTGCATTTACCAGTAGCCTAAAGCATGAAGAAATATTAAATATAAACGAGCGCATGGAGATGTGTTCCGCAAAGCACTTTGCAATAAATATATAAAAAAATAAAAATAAAACAAAACAGAGATGGATGAGTAAACAAACATTATTTAATGGCAGCTAAATTACACTTGCGGGAGAGAAGGCCTCCTCTCTCGCTTGGCAATCTCCTGCCCACTAGCTGTAGGCAACCGGCATAAACCAGACATTTTCATGTGCGAAAGGTTGCAGACTCCGCCAATATCTGCCCCGGCCGTGTCAATCAATAGCGGCGCTAGGGCAACCGTTTGCTCTCTGAGTCGCACAGCACTCCCACGTTAAGGCGGTGGGGGAGCAAATCCCTGCATCACCTGTACAAATAGGTGATCTCCTCTCCCATCAATCATGTGCTGGCCTCTCGCACTGTTGCCAAGGAGATGGCACACACACATATGTGTGTTTCTGTATGTGTTTATATGGCCTGTTAATAGTGTGTCCCCATCTCCGTGTGTGTCTGTAAACAGCATACACCACAGAGCTCAAACACGCAACTGAAATCCCTCAGGACAGTTGACTATCTGTTGTGTGTTATTTCAGCTATGTATTTATGACCCGATAACCAGTGATTCCACAGCAAACTCATCTGTATTGTCCCCTTGGGGAAACGTCTGCTGTTTTGGACTGATCACCAGGAGCAGTGCCAACTCCAGTTCTAATGGCAGTGCCTTGGTCAAGGGCGATGGCTGTAGGGTTAATCTAACACGGTTGTCTTCTGGTGCATGAACATGGGGACAGCATACAAATAGTGGCTCATATAAATCAGGTTACAACCTAGGACCTTGTTACTGTGAGCCAACCACTGCACAACACAAGCACCTCAAATCAAATCCATGAGCACACGATCACAAGCAATCTAAATACAAAGAGCATTATACAGTCACACAATATACACCACACACCTTATAGATCAAACACACACTTTTCATTCGCCCACGTGCTTGTGACACTTTGGCCAAAGCATATTAAGCTGTAAAATCCATAAGCGGCATGAAATGGATCTTAGTATGTATTCATTCGGGTCCTCATCCACTCTTTGTCTCTGTTATGAAGTCAATGGGCAGAAACGGCTTTCTGCAGTGACATCTCGCTCTGACATCGTTAGAACACTCGCACAGGGCCCATTCAAATGTGATTGCACTTTTATGTGTTAACTATTGACCTGAGGAGAACAGCAGCATTAGCTTGACTACATAAAAGCACTTTATGAGAGGTTTACCAGAAAGACAGCTGGGAGGAGAGATACACAGTGTGACATACACTCAATTAAGTAAGTAGTTATTTTCTGCCAAATCACCAATAGAACTGAGATTACATTATTTTACTAAATGTTTTGGGGAAATCAAGTATACTTTCAAATGTTTTCCTAATGTAGTTTATTTCCTACCACAATGGTTTCTAGGAATGTCATGATTTATAAGTAGTTTGTCCACTGTTTAAAACAAGATTTAACAGTACACAGGCCTATTGTATGTGAGAAAGACATGAACATAAAATTATAAAAGTTAAGGCAGAGAGAAAAAATAAAAAATACAGAGAAAGGGAGGTGATTCATTTATACTGGCTAACATATCTGACAAACACAAATCCCATAGAACCAATATTCAAGAGTGAGAGAAGTAGAGGCGATATGAGACATATTACAGAAACAGAGGCACACACATACAGTAAGCAAGGGTTGATGTCCTCTCCAAGTCTATTGTTGCAGTGTGTGCGTGTGTGTGTAACCTACAAACAAAACATTAAACAGGCATTTGATTTAAATGTGGCCACTGTGACATTCACGGCTGAGAGCTCACGATGGCAGGTCGCCATGGGAGTGCCAACAGTTGCCATGGCATCCCAAAGCAGCCCCCATCCTAACCGGTAAAAAACCTAAACTCAAATCACATAAGAAGAGGTCTTAGTTATAATCTACCAGTGTCCAAATGACCATGGTCCATATTCAAACACAAACATTCTATTCACACAACCCCATCTGGGAAGTGAATATAAATACATACATACATGCATACATATATACATACATACATACATGTGTGTGTGTATACACACACATATATATATATATATATATATGTATATATATACACACACACATACATACATATATATACACAGCATATATGTACAGTACATTATACACACAGTCAGTATATATACATACATACATACATACAGTATATACACACACAAACATATACAGCATATACAAATATACTGTATCATAATTTAAAACACAGTATATTAAAACACAATGTAATCACACACACACAATTTAGTAAATACGTCATTCAGTTCTGTACCTGATCTATCCTCAGTTACAGTGAGGAAGAAAAAGGTGTTTCTGGGGATTGGAGGGAGGGGGGCGTGGGCCAATGCCCTGCTCTCCCTACACTGGTAATTGCTTTTAAAAGGGGGTTGATGAAATTTGTCCAGTCTCTTGCGTGATTGTTTCCTAGGAGTTTTTATGAAAAACGGCCAAGAATATGGTATTATTGAATTACCTGGAGCTGGTGAGGCGAAGCATCTGCTTGAGTTGTGAGTTGTGAGGGGGAGAACAATAAAATAAAAAACTGTGTAATGATCAAAATTGGTAAAATTGCTAATCTGTACTGATTGGATGAGATGGATAAGAAGAATACATTACTATATTATAACAAATGAAAAAAAAAAATTCTATACCTGGAAATTTGGTTATGAATGCTTAAAGGGAAGCCCCTAGCACAGTTGTTCCAAAAATAAAAGTTTGGACCCCACAATCACTTTAAAAATCACTATCATAGCCATATGGTCTTTATGAGTTTGTCTAATGATTTAAAATTGTAAATAAACGGGCCCTCTATAACTGGTTTTTCTAAAAAATGTGACACATGAACTGATTTGAAGCTCATGCTGTGCTGGCGTTGTCATCTTTGCAGAACTTAACTCCAACTGTAACAAAATGACCCAATGCACTACCCTTCTGGTGCCAGCAGAAGGCGCCACCTGGTAGTGCACTTGAAACCCAAGGACAGTGGGAGGTCTAATATATTTGTAACTGATGTGTTATATAAGATTGACCCCCATACAGTTGTTATGAACATGGAGACTAGCTATTGAAAAAGAAAATGAAATGTAATGCTGTAAACATGTTGTTCTTTTGCTGTAAAGTTGGACATTTTAACATGGGAGTCTATGGGGATTAAAAACTCCCTTTTGCAGCCAGTCTCAAGTGGCCATTTGAGGAACTGCAGATTTTGGCACGATGGATTCAGTCCTCAGCACTGGAAGTTCCCGCTTGGTCCTAGCTGATGTGGGGGCATTTTACATTGGATAAGAAATACATATAAAATAAACCCTCGTGACAGCGATAAAATATAGTCCTGCACAACCAGGCGGCGCCGTCTGATTGTGTATGATTGTATGGTTATTTTATTGTCATTGCTGTATGTATTTATTTCTTTATACATTTTTTATTTATGTATTTGTGTTGTTTTATGTGCCTTTAAACCCTCCTGTTGTCCTCTGGGTTTCAAACACACCTTGTTGTGTCAGCAGTGCACATCATATGTGTGTGTAAGCTGTATAATTAGGTTTAGTGCCTTCTATCTGCCACAAAGCGCTAGTGATTTTGGTCAATTTGACCCTGAGGACATCACATGGGTTAAATAATATTTTTCAACAACCATTACAAATACAGGGGGCCAATGTCAAGGTGATATATATAAAAAATATTTGAGACCCTACTTTTTGACACATTGCTCCCTTGAGGATCCATTGGGGATTTACAAAGTGGTCCTTTTTCATGTCCTATTACCCATGGCTGCCTCTGCTAATGCTTGCTCCATATACCTGAGGCCCCTGCTCAGCAGATGAAAAATATGCATATTAATTATTTAGCTGTTATACGAGAGAGGGGCGGGAAATGTTTGTGGCAAGGGAAGTGGGTAATTAATCTTACTTCAGACACATGGACCGCATTGAACAAAACATAGGTGGACAGTAAGCCTCAATACAATTCAAAGTGACCATGGGCTTTAAACTGTACTACAAATACTATATTTATTACATTATAATCAATTATATCATGTATACAGTAGATACTTATAGATTGCATTACATCAACCACAGAACCTCAAATGTTATCCCAAGCTCACTGATTATAAGTCCTAGACACAAACTGAACTAGGATATTTTGACAGGTATGAATACCGGCTAAATCTCTCCTACAATAATTAGCTCTACAATAAATTCTCTTTAATATCTTCCATAATCTTCAACCTTCAGTTCCCAATACCCATTTCATCCCCCAAAGTTTGCAGGTGTCCATTTTAAGCTTCATAACAAACTTGATGAAAAGTGACATTTCCTTCAGTGGCCTTTGAGACCCGCTGGGCTGCCAGTCATCTCCCATTTTTATTTGCTCTCCGGCTTGTTCTGATTCAACACTGCGCAGGGTCCACGCTGCCTGTGACATCAAAGACCTGTCTGAAACCAGGCCCAAGACCTTCATGATCACAGTGCCAGTTAAGGACTGCGTGTCGAGACCACACTGCCATAAATTGACATGGTAAAGTCTAAACGACTCTAAAAATCAGGATCTGTATTTATCAGACATCTAAGAATCACTCCTAGGCATTTTGACTAAAAGTTTGACTAATGACGTTTTTCCGCTCATTAAACAGGCTAGCAATCAAACTCCCACAACACATTTAAAGAGAATATTAACTGTAATGGATATGAATGTATAAGTGAATTATTGTAAGCTTTTACTGTAGGTAAACCTGATGTTTACATGAGTTACAGAAAGGTGATGAAAAGTTAGATAAACCTTTTACGACTTATCCTAATGAGCAAGGACATCCCTTGTAAGCTAGGGCATTGAATTATTAAGTGGACAGCAAACCAAGTGCTCCAGTTTACTGTGTATGCACATGCATGTGCACTAACACGTGAATATGCATGCACAAAGTTTTAGATCTGCCTAATATAAGATCAAGTACAGCATAAAGATGCATTGACATTGTATAGATTGTTAGCCAGTGTAAATTCAAAGAAACTAATACATTTTCACATGATGACCACTAGTGTACATCAAAGGCATAATAATAGCATACTGGGGTAAGTTTACTGTATACGAATTAAGTGTTAGCACCCTATACTGTATGTTTAAGAGACTTGCAGTTGGTTCAAATACATTATGTGTACAACATTTCTTTTCCTGTTTCTTTGGAAAATCTATGATTACATAGAAACTGGTATTGAAAAGATGCCACTGGGAATTTTTATTGGTTGGTGTGGAATGGCCTTTGAAGCTACAATTTTCTATTGTGCCATTTTTAAAAGTTAACACTGCATCCATAATTGATGGTCTCCACTGCAGGCTCTTCCACTGAGTTAGAACATTAACGTAATGTTAGCACTTGAATTCAAATAAACGTTGTGAATTTACCTTACACCTCTCCAAATGCGTTATCAAGAAACTTTCTTAAATACCCTAGTTGACCTTTTCATTAATTTACCAGGGCTTTGTTTTCACTATGTTCTTAATAAGTAAAAGATGGATCTACTGTTTATTGTCACTCTGAAAAACCAAGAGTTACTATACTAGAATAAGGTGGTATTTCTATTACTGGTGTTTTTCAAAAACCTATCATGTCAGGAAACTGTTATTGGAAAATGGAGACTAGTTTAGCACAGGGGAATTCTCTTTCATTTTATTTATCTGCCCACAAATTTGAAAACACTCAGTATGCGAACCAACTTTTTCACACACATGCTTGTGTAAGCACAATCACACACTTAATTGTCAAGAGCTCAGATAGTGATTTTGCATTATTGTTTTTCCCCCCCAATTCTAAAAGGGAAGGCTGCTGTCTATTAATATTTGATGAAATTCAAGTTATTTTATTCTTATCAAATCTCAACAATCATGTTACTAATATATGTAGATTACGACACAAACATGAAGATAGGAAATGCACCATTGCTATCATATGGCTATGCTGTAACTGATCTTGCATGAGTCTGAAATCTAAACATCCTGTAAATTAAAATCTAAAATTCAGGATTTCTGAAAGAGAAACAGTTATGACATTGTATATTAGTTTCTAACAAGTTAGCATTTCCCCCACCCAATATACTGTAATATATATATATATATATATATATATATATATAGTCCACAAAAGACGACCTTTAGATCCGCTTCAATAGTCTAACTCACTGTCATGCTGTGGCATTATAATGAAATCAATTAACACCCACCATTACTGATGGGCCATTCTAGACTTCACCATAACGTGCAGCGCTCCGCCTCATCCACATTAGGGGCTTGCAAATGTGACAATATGAATGTCGTCCTTCAAAACCGGAATCCCTCATGCCCCCTTCCTGGAGCGGTGAAATATTGGGTGTGACACAGGAGTAATTGCATGGGAAGTAATCAATTAGATGCACAATTGGAGGAGAACTAAGGTGTGTGCGGTGGTGCCAGGGAAGAGGCCAGGGCTAAACGTGAGGGATGTTAGTGGGGAGACCCACTCTCCCTTGGCGTGTGCTAGGGTCCTTTCCGCTCTGCCTGTAGCACACATACTGTACATGTGTATAATATTCTCCTAGCAGAGAGAACAGCATGTTCCGCCATGTCTCTCCCGACTGGTTTAAACGTTTGTTGCCATGTCACAACCGTTCACGTTAACCTTGTACCATTCCCGACATCCTCTCCCTGCTGCTGTCAGGATAGTAAGTGTGGAGCGCACTGGGAGTTTTAATGTATAAATCATTGACATTTCCCCTTGAACGGCTGAAGGAGCCTTTGGGAATGAGGAGCGGTGCAAAACTCTTTGGCAGGGAATCACGCATCCGCCGTTCAGTGGAGACAGTACAAAATGACATACTTCCCTGTGCACACCATGTACTGTACTGTACGCGAGGCATCGACTGCAGAAAAACGTCAACAAGAGTGAACGCAGGAAAAACCCCACCGAACTGAACATGAAGGGAAAACAGACGACATACAAAAAAAGAAACGCGGCAGATGGACAGTGAATGAACAGACAGCGACAGAGAAGAAGGAGCATTACCCATGTGCGATGGCGGAGGTATACAGTACGTTCGGCAGATGGGGGCTTGGATTGGTTGTTTCGTTCTGGACAGATGCGACACAAAATGGAACACTAAACAAATCTGTGGAAAATTAACTAAAGGACAAAACAGAAGGGAGAGGGCGAGAAATTAACCAAAAATGTGTTTGACCACAACATTAATCTGCTTACTGAAGCTGGTTTTGCTTGGGTTAGACCAAAGTTCCGAATGTATTTCCCTACACAACAAACGAGCCAGTACACATAGAACATATAAGTGACAAGAGCCGGGACACAACCTCTGTCAAAACCTTGGAAAAGGGTAACAATTATAGGCACACTCCACATATTGGCCCCACTGTTGTTGTTTGAAGGAGAAGTAGTGAACAATGTCAGCCTATGAGAGTTGTAGGGGGAGAGGTGGAGAGGAATTCCACTCCACATTCAGGTGTGAAAGAAACAAACCGACACGCTTTATGAACTTGTTTATCCCTCGTAATGTACTCAGAAATCTAGTATTTGGCCACACGGCAGCGCCATCTGATTGTGTATGATTTGTGTTTTTTTCAATTGGCATTGCTGAGTGTGTTTATTTCTTTATTAATTATTTCTTTATGTATTTAGGTTGTTTTTTTGTGCCTTTTAACCCTCTTGTTGTCCTCTGGTTTAAGTCACACCTTGTTGTGCCAGCAGTGCACATCATATGTGTGTGCAAGCTGTAGAATTAGGTTTAGCGCCTTCTATCTGCCACAAAGAGCTAGTGATTTGTGTCATTTTGACCCAGAGGACATTACGAGGGTTAATACTGCAATGGTAACTCCAGACACAAATTGAAGAGTGTCCCTTTATTCTTGATTCAAACAGAGATGTAGTTAAAGAGAAGACATTGGGTGGATTTTCACTCAATCCCTGCAGCCTGCTTCTGACATGCCTCCCTCCACACACACACAGTCTTTAGCTCATGCTCTGCACGCCATACGCTCACATACACGTCACCCATCCATCAACTGTGACGGGCTTCAGCCATGAGAGCTCTTTACATTTCATATTCATACGTACGAATGCACGGGCGAGCACCCATTTGGCACCAACCCACCAACCTGTCCTATAACTTCCTACAGCTTCAGCTAAGACCGCTCTGTATGTTTCATATTCATAAGGATAACTATCCTAAGCTTGACTGAAAGGTGCAGTGAAGAGAGGCCAATCCCTTCCTCTGCCCAGCGTTCCACAGAGCACAGAGAGGCGACCGCAAAAACCCAGAGAGCCTGTCCACAGCGAACTCCAAAAATCAATAAGCGCAATATCACAATATACTAGCTACAAATTGATTTTGTCCACTGCAATTTCGACCCGGAGGAACACGGGTGGCTTCCACTACAGAGGGGGTCCCATTGCGCCCCTTCTCCCGATTAGCCCTTATGCAGTTAATAACCTTTATCCTCTTCTATGTCGTTTATGGATTGTATCGATCCTTTTACACGTCTCTTGGGAGCCCCTTGCAGAGAAGAGACAGGCTAATATGACAGGGGCATCAAATGCCTCATAATGGATGAGCCATAAGGTCCTCAACTGGTAAAACTACTTCTAAGTAGGGCTGGGTGATGGTCTGTGTGGCTCTCTTTGGACCCTTTTGACTTACTGTAAACCACGGAAAAAGATAACACCGCTGCTTCAACAGTGAACAAATTTAAGTAGGACAGGACAATTTCTTTTCAAACCCCAAGAAGCCCCAAGTACAGCCTGTTGACCTAGTCTGATATTTTTACAGTAAGCTATTTATGATGGACATTTGTGCTTGGCTTGGGCTCAATCATTTCAGTTGTTCACTGTCAGACTATTGAAGATCTGGAGCATGGCTTTGGTTGACTACAGGTAAATAAAAAATAATTAAAAGAAATAAAACATGTCTGTCACTTTTATCACAATGCCGTAAAACAAAGTTTGAGAGAATGAGCGCGCATGGGAAAGGCAAGCATGCTAAAGGTTATTAAATTATTTGAAAATAGCTTTAATAATGGTGATTTTTGGTTAATTTTACAATTATTAATTTGTCTCTGTGTTTTCCATAAACAAAGTGCAAGGTCATATGTTTAGTAACCTGAGAATGAACGGTTCAGTATGGTGGCCAATTAAACTGTAACTTAACAAAAATGCGCAATAAATGCAAAACACAAGCAAATTAATGCAACACAATAATGCCCTGCAATTACACCAAACGATAATGGAAGTGTTTCTAGAGGACACTTAACCATCGTAATGTACTTCGGGTCAGAATGACCCAAATCACTAGCTCTTGTGGCAGATAGAAGGCGCTAAACCTAATTTTAC
>JAODUG010058230.1:0-14747 GCA_027564795.1 Aphredoderus sayanus
CCTTTAAATATTGGTGCTATATAGCGCCTTTAAATATTGGTGCTATATAGCGCCTTTAAATATTGGTGCTATATAGCACCAAAAGAGGTTCCTCTATGATTACGAGCCAAAGAACCACTTCAAGTGCTATTTGGCACCACATTGTTTTAGTGTGTAGCATGTTAAGCCTCTACTGGAACCCCCTCCCTTCCTCCACTGAACCCCAGCATGTCCACTCATGTTTCCCATGTCCCCCCAAGACACACACACACTAGCAGCATGTTAGCCCTCAGATAGGCCCCTGTAAGCATGTCAGCACTACCAGGAAGCGGGAAAGTACATTTTCATTGGCTGTTAACATACGCACGTAATTCTGGCACAACGCTAGTGCAGAAATGTAACACTCCTGCTGTCCTCAAATCACTAGCTCTCTGTGGCAGATAGAGGGCGCCAATCCTAATTCTACAGCTTACACACACATATGATGTGTACTGGCACAACAAGGTGTGAGTTTGAAACCCGAGGACAACAGGAGGGTTAAAAGGCACATAAATACACAAATACATAAAGAAATAATTAACAAAGAAATAAATTCACACAGCACTGACAATAAAAAGAACCAGACATATCATACACAATCAGATGGTGCCATCTGGTGATTCAAGACTATATTGTAAGGGCATCACGAAGGTTAACATATTGCTTTCAAGACCTTCAAATTCTGTTGTTATGCAGGTCCATCAAAATATCTCTCGTGTCAAGCTAGCAGGCGCTCATGCAGTTAGCCAATGCTGTGTCCTAGACCTCACCTAAGGGCTGGCGCTACGAGACTAGCAAACCATCAACATGCTGTGTGTGTTATGGCTTTTTGACAGTTTGCATTATGCATTATCTGTGCCTGCGTTTGTGTAATGGCATCCATTAGCTCTCAGCAACTGCCCAGAACTGTTGGTAGTACAGCTCATGAAGCCAGGCACAGTGCTACAACCTCACAAACACAGTGCATAGTATAACATTAGGGATTGTAATTTACTAGGCCCTGTGAAATTACTTGGTGTAAACAACTGTATGGTAAAGGGAACTTTAAGTTAATAAATGAATAAATAGCACTGAAGATATGCTATTACATACACACAACCCACCAGATATAAAGTTGTAAAGCTAATTTGATTGACCACTGAAATTAGCATATGTGGTCCCTCATTAGCATCATATATAGCATCCAAGGTATAAGTCAGAGCATTCAGTAAAGGCTCTCACACCTCCAGGTGAGGTCTGTCTTGTCCCACTTGCGGCCACTGAGGGCGTATCTCCTCCTCCTCCTCCTCCGCTTCTTCAGCATGTCCTCGCGCCCAACCACGTCCGGCAGTGAGCAGCGGGGTGTGGCCATGAGCCTCATTGTCTCTCTGTCTACGGAATCACCACAAGAATTCAGTTTCCTGCCCCTGACTATTATGGTTTTTTACACAGGAAAGACAATACCGAAGGTCTATCACCAGTTAAACCTTAAATGCTCCACAAAGATGGTGTAAGTGAAGTGTGGGGAAACTAAATACACACACACATTCAAATGAATATATACTGTATACTTTATACAAAATAAATGTATTTGTTTTGAGTAATATATAAGTGAAAGATTTTGGAGCGTCGGAGAATGGCAAGCTATAATATTGTTGTTGATGGTCATACGCTAAGAGAACACATTTAAGATTAAGGCATGTAGCATGTTCTTTTAAAGCAATCAGGAATTTATGTTACTGAAAAGAAAAGGGATCCAGGCAAAACCAAACCAAATTTGGGGAATTTGTGTTGAGAATTCAAACAAATTCAAAACACCATGTAAATGACCACATACAAAGTCTCAAATAAGATCATAACAAGATAAAGGATTATAATTGGATTATCAAGGTAACAATAACAAGTAAAATATCTATAAAGCACACATTAATGTTGGATAATAAACTCACCAAAGCCTAAAAAACTTTTTCTTCATTGTTTGGAATGAAATAATAGAAAAAAGCTTTAGCTGTCATATTCAATTTCCTGACAGTACGTGACAACGAACCATTCTAGTGTCATTATAGACATGGTTTACACCTACGAACACCAACTCAAACAGAAAATAGATAATGGTTTCCTCTCCGTTACGCATTTCACACCTGCATCCCTGAGATAGACACAAACATCCTGTAGCTAAGAATGAGATTATGTGAATGTTGCACATTCTGCTTAACCCTCATGCCGTCCTATGGGTCAGAATGACCCAGTGCACTTGCCAGTAGCAGGCGCCAAACACATATTACATTCCGCGTTTGGCTCCCTCTGCTGGTAGTCTGCAGAAATGCCTCAGGACAGCGGGAGGGTTAATCAACATTATAACATGCAGCACAACAAGGACAACAATGTAATATTTAGTCCGACTTTTGCCGGCCATTTGATGTTCACAAGCCCCTGTGGTGCATAAGGGAGATATTTACAAACATAATAATTATATTGTTTTATAGAATCTAGCATTATTTTAGACTAAACCTGTGTGGCAAATGAAAGCAAAGATAGAGGGTATACTCCTGGGCCGTAGCCATGGAGACAACATTGGGGGAAACCAAGTCTGTCGTCACATTTCTATTGTATTTCTATTTATTATATAAAATATTGGGGGAGGGGAAATTTTCAGCACAGTTGAATATTGGGTGGGGGGGGGGTGTTCCCCTTAATATATATTATGATTACGGCCTTGGTATACTTTACTATATGTTTCCCTAAATGGCAAACAATGCTAAAGTATGTGCTAACAATGTAAGTACTGAGACTTGTAGTTACCCAGAATGCCCGTCTCAGCGATGCCCCCGAAGCGCTGCATGGTGCGGATGGCCTTCTCGATGCCCTCCCTGCTCTGCAGCTGGCTGGCACGTGGGTCTGCGGAGGGCAGGTAGCCATACCTGCTCAGCCAGTCCTACATGGAGAAGTAGCAGCAGTGGTAATTATAATCATAATAATCATAATAATCATAATAATAAAAGTTATCATAATCATAATAATAATAATAATAGTAATCATAATTATAAAAGTTATCATAATAATAATAATAATAATAATCATAATAATAAAAGTTATCATAATAATAATAATAATAATAATAATCATCATCATCATCATCATAATAATAATCATAGTAATCATACTAGTAATAATAATTTAAATAATAATAATCATAATCATCATCATCATCATAATAATCATCGTAATCATACTAGTAATAATAATTTTTATAATAATAATAATAATAGTAATCAGAATCAGAATCATCATAATAGTAATAATAGTAATAATAGTATACAGGATACAGAATACAGGAATTGCAGCTCAATGTGCATTACAACAGAGGCATTAGATGCACATGCGTGCTTCCTAAAAGAAAATAACAAATAAAGATTAAGATAAAAAAATATATATATAATAATAATAATAATAATAATACTATATATGGCCACATTTATACATGCTTTAATGCAATGTTATATGATTTTGTCCTACTAGCATTGACTTCCTGAAAGACAGGAAACATGTGAGCTCATGCAACACTGTGGTCTGGCCACTGACAGATGACTCATATTATGGGATGTGGGTGTCCCATAACGCAACCAAGCATGCCACCAACTAAGCATTGACCGCAATATTGCGGAACCCTCATGAGAATCATGAGTTACATAAAGAAGTATGTCATTTTTATTGAATTATATGGGCATTTTCTATATGGCCAACCTTTCATCCTGGAACCGTGATTATGTGGAAGTCTGTGATGATGGGGTGTTTTATATATGTTTTCCATGTCTGACGATGTAGCCAATCCGTTCAGAGATTGTGTGATTAGTTGCTATGGCTTAAATTCACTTGAACAGACATGCTCCATAGATTTCTAGTTTGTTTAGGGTCATTCATTCACTAAAAGGGACTTAAATTATGTAGTTTTAAAGTTGGAGACCTACCAGACACACCAAATTCTGCATATTAAGACAGAGCAGAAAGCTGTGATTGTTTTCATTATAACAGACTAACAATGTATTTACTGTATATTGTATGTATAGTGTACTGTATAGGCTACATTTATTTCAAGAAATCATGTGCATGTACTGTCTATTTATGAGTAATATTGATGTAAACAAGCCACTTTAAGATTACTTGACCTGACTTAATAATACCTGATGTAAATATATGCTTTACGATATTTAGGGTTAGCCCCCCTAAAATCCTTCCCACACATGAACATTTTCTGTAGTTTAAGTCTAGAAGACTTTAACTGATGTGAAGTGACAATGTTATACTTAATTTAACAGTACTGTTAGAGAAGGTTCACTTGACAAGGTTATTCTTTGATGTAACATACAGTACTGTTACAGAAGGTTCACTTGACAGAGCATATACAGTGCCTGTGTTGTTTGCACACAGACAGATCCTAGATGCCTACATAGTGCTGACTGGCAGAGCTCTAGCATCGCCAGTTGCCAATCAATGTTAATATATGTCTCCTCTGTGAGTGAGTGCTTTAATGGAGGCTTGCTGGTGACCCAGGTTCATCACTGACACACAGCTAGGTGTGTTTGCAGCGACCTCTTCAGTAGATGCAAAACATATATCTAGATATTACTGTACTAAAATATTTAAAAGGTTTGTGTGTACTGTTCAGTTGCTGGAGGTATAGCTGTACAGCTTACACAGCGTGTGCATTGAGAAAGTGGGCTGCTTGAATTCACATCCAAACAACACTGAAAGTAGAGGAACACTGATTGGAGACACCAGTTCAACTCAGGTAGTAGAACATCACACACTGACTACAAGGTGAAACTACATAAATGGGATAGTTTAAAAACGCTTGTTATGGTAAATGTACACACTGTAACAAAAATATTAACTGTTAATGCTTTGTGTTCATTCAGATTCACAGTCTCCTTCAAATGAAGTTAGTAATTGTGAAACACACTGATATCTCCTCACATCTCTTGACAAAGGAAAGGTGTGGACTTTACTTTTGCAACTGCCACTTTGTGGCTTTAACCCTCACACTACAGTATATGTATATATACAGAGATGCAATATGGGCCTACAACCCTACACCTAGCTACTGTAAGGATATACTGTATATCTGAAACAGAAACTTGCATATTTTCATTTGTTTACATATCTTAAATAGAGAAAAGAAAATGCAACAAACCTATTTATGAAACATTTCAGAAATGTAAGTATAAAATTTACAAATTGAGAAAAACCTTGTAATTTCTAATTGACATGTGAAATTCATGGATGCAAGTTAAGTCTTTAATAATTGTAACTTAACTCATCACTTAACATGTTAAACATATTTAAACGAAGAATACCTGCTTTATAATTTAGAACAAAACTTTTAGATGACTTAAAGTAAAATATGAATAGGTTAAAAACTGGTAAGAAGCCTGTGTCACTCAAGACAAAACACAGCAAACATTGCAGCTGATGATCAGTTATTGGTATACTACGATATGGGTGACTCACCAGTCCTCTGCTGTACTGGTCTGGTGTGAAACCGTGTGTCGCCGGCCAGAAGACGGTAGTCAGCATCAGCCAGGGCAGAAGATGAACCTCCATCCCGGTGGAAAGACTATAGTTTCCTTACCGGTGTAAGGAAACTAGTGGCAGTTATTGAAGTGGAGCTGTTTTCTGCACTGAGGTTTCACCGCAGTGACACAGTGCTGTCTGCTGGCAGACTGACATCCTCCAGTACTACTCTACTGGTCTCTGGAGGCTAGGCTGGGCTGAGCTAACTCTCTCTCTCTCTCTCTCTCTCTCTCTCTCTCTCTCTCTCTCTCGCTGTTGCTCTAGGTATTTCCCTCACAGTTAACTTCTAGTTAACATCCAGTTAACTGTTAATTTTGACACTCCTTGTCACAATAAACATTGTTTCTGTGTTGTTTGTAGTGGAAACAAAGAAGAAAGAATTATTTTTATATTTGTTATTATTCCAAGTGCAGTGTTTGTCAGTGTTTGTGTTACATTACTGTATGTCAGCTACTGATTATGATGTTAATTTAAATATAACTAAAACATGTAAAACCCAAACTTTTCACTATGGGAAACTATATATTGGACCTTTCTGAAGTTCTTGCTGATCGCTAAGATGTCCAGGTCTTCTGCTTTCTGGTATTGCTTTGCTGTTTCACTTCAACTAAATATTCTTCTTCACTTAGGGTTAGGGACCTCTGTATCTCAAGTAGGCTATTACAATTAATGTAAACATGAAAACAGCCACGTCAAATTTATTCTGCGTGGAAATGGTACTATTTATATACATCTATCGATTCATTTCTCTATCTCCCTTCGCAGGTTTCAGTTCCTTGTTAATACAATTGAGAAATGTAAACTGTTTACAAAAGCAATTGCTGTTGGGAATCAATTTGTTAGCAACAGGCAGTTTGAAGGTGTTGTTTTGTCCTAAAACTTTGAAATTTCACTGCAAACAAATTGCTACACATTTGTGGCTGTCACTTTTCAACGTTGTCACATTAGACATGAATACATACAGGCATGTCCCAGGCCACCTCAAAGTCGCATTAGGATGTGGGCTTGTGTTGTGTTCTCCTTCTGCGAAGCATCATGGTGTCATCTTTCCTTTTCCTCCATCTTTCATTTCTCTCCGTCCTCCAGGGCCCCAGTGAGTAAGGCCATTAGTGCAGAAAGCTGGGTAATAACTGAACAAGACTCCCGTCGGAGTCTAGCTAGCGATGGTCATGAATTAGGCCTTCTTCAGGCTGGAGTCGGTTCATGGAGGTTAACTGCATACTATATCTATTCCTTTTACCCTCATGATGCCCTTATTATATCGCATCATGCCACCAGATGGCACCATCTGATTTTGTATGATTGTCTGGTTCTTTATATTGCCAGTGCTGAGTGTATTTATTTTTTTATTAATTATTTCTTTATGTATTTATTTGTTTTTTCGTGCCTTTTAACCCTCCTGTTGTCCTCTGGTTTCAAACTCACACCTTGTTGTGCCAGCAGTGCACATTATATGTGTGTGTAAGCTGTAGCATTAGGTTTAGCGCCTTCTATCTGCCACAGAGAGGTACTGCGTTGGGTCAGTTTGACCCAGAGGACATCAAGAGGGTTAACAACTAATGGAGTGATGCAATCTTGTTATTTATTGGATGTGTCTGTGGATTTGTGGGCCGACTAGACTACCTGCTCCCAGTTGTGCCTTTAGCATCAGGCCTTGTTCAGGGCTACCCCGTTACCAGCCAGGACTTTGTGTAACCAAGGCTCCGTCAAAGCCTCAGACACCACGTTACAAGCATTTAGCTATGATGCTAACCTGTGATTAGATGTTGGCAGGCTCTGTGTGTTTGTGTGTGTGTGTGATCTTTCTTGGTGTGCCGCAAACACTGACCTCAGAACAGTTGACATATTTATGTCGGTGTACCTCCCATCTGAAACAAGAACAACACGTGTGATGTGTGTGTGTGTTTCTCTAGCTACTGATCTGTCTTGTTCTTCTGTCTTCTTATCTCTTGCTCCATAAACTACAAAAACAAGTTTGTCACCAGATAACGTGCACATACTCTTTGCTTCTTTCATTCTTTTCTTTTCTGCTCCTGTGCGGACTGTTACATGGCCTGCAGCCGCTCTAGATTACATGGTGTAGCTCTCAGATCATAAGCTGTATTTAACGTCAGACCGATATAGACTAGGGGGTGGTGACAATGGTGGTGGTGGTGTTGTTGTTTTTACCTTCAGAAATCTCCAGCAAGGCCACGGTTACACCTGCCGTTAGTGACCTTGTAACATGTAACCATGCGGAAGTAGTCAGACTTGCAGCATCTCATCTGATATTTATACAATAGCTGTGTATGTTGGTGTGTTTGCCCTGCACACAACTAGTTTTCCTAGCTACTGTATCTTGACAGGGCTGTGCTGAGTATTGCAATATTTACTCTGCCATGTTACTATCAATAGTAAATGTTATTTCTTTATATTTTTAAAGGATAACATGCAGAACAAGGCGTGGTATAGAACTAAGTAATCAAGTCATGTTTTAATAGATTTAAGTTGAGTTAGTAGAACAAAGAAAGGTATTTTATATTTACTAAGATGACCCTGGGCATACCCTTAACCCTCCTGTTCTCCTTGGGTCAAAATGACCCACAAAAGCCTAACCCTAGGACAACAGGATGGTTAAATGCTCAAACTCTAGTGAGCGATTCTAACTGCTAATTCTCATGGCAAGAAAATTTATTATGATAGACTTATGTGTTAGACTTCCTTTGGGCCATTGCAGTTTTTGTCACAGTGGCTGAGAAACAAGTATACATTTTTATGGAATCGAATGAAATTCCCATTTTCTTCTATTCCCAGCCTCTTTTTATTTTTGTTCTTATTATCTATGATTTAGTAATGCCAAGTGGTAAATGTATTCACACTCACTTGCAGCCTTTTTGTGGTCTATAAAGGAAGCTCTTTGTCTCTCCACTGATTTGCCTGGGAAGGCAGGCTGGTAATTTATAGTCTGCAGAATTGGATGAGAACCCCTCGTGTGAGGCAAATGTCAAGGCTGCTTTGTGTTTTATCTCCCGTTAGAACATTAAGGGTTGAACGTAGGCTACTCCCTAGAGTCTCTCCTGGGTGTTTGAGATCTTACTGAAGCCTCCACCAGGATTAGGATGCCGCATATCAAAATGCAATTTAGTCATGTTTAGAATTAATTCACCCCCAGTAAAATTAAATCTAGGTATCCACCAGCTATTTATAGTAGAATCCAAGTCCACTGTGTTGTAAGATACTGCAATCTCCTTATCATGAATGTGTATCAGAAATAAATGAAGGCATATTTACTCGTAATAGTGACTCGCGTGTATTTGTTTCTCATCCTAAACATTGAAGTAGATGCTTAGCGTAAACAGTCTAACGTTTAGCTAACGTTCTCATCCTAAACATTGAAGTGGATGCTTAGTGTAAACAGTCTAACATTTAGCTAACATTCTCATCCTAAACATTGAAGTGGATGCTCAGTGTAAACAGTCTAACGTTTAGCTAACGTTCTTATCCTAAACATTAACCCTCCCGCTGTCCTCCGGGTCAAAATGACCCCAACACACTACCTTAGTGCGCCAGCAGATGGCAGCAACCGTGGCACGGACATACAGTATGACGTGCCGCGAATGACGCCTTCTGCTGGCGCACCAAGGTAGTGTGTTGGGTCATTTTGACCCGGAGGACAGCGGGAGGGTTAAAGTGAGTCTTTCACACCTAGTTTAGCACGCTTGCTTTCAGGGTGGGGAAGTGTGTTCCTTGAGAAGTCAAGGCAACAAGTTTCTGCAGCGCGGAGGTGAGGCTTTTCAGCCGGCGTTTAGGGGCTGAATTCAGTGACTCACACACTGGGGTTATATGAGGAAACCAGTAGAATGGCAGGCAGTCCATCCTCTTCTCTGTATCACTGGCGTACTGTAGCCCACATGGACGAACTGCTGACCTAAGCAGGCTGTTTAAGCGAGGCTGAAATTACAGGCTGTACCTATTCTTGTGTGTGTGTGTCAATGTTTGTGAATGTATGCACCTTCAGGACAGCGTGTGTTTGAGTTTCTGCCTGATTGCCGGGCTGTCTGCTTGTGTGAGTCTGTGCACACATCTTTTAAGCCTTTAATCACTTTGCAAGGGCAGGAGTGTGTCTCACCATGAGGTCATACCTGTGCCAATTGAACCTGCCGTGGGTAATGCACACCTTTTTCTTTTTTTTATCCGCTTCATGAACAGGCATGCCATCCCATGGCAACAGAGTCGTATAAAAAGCCTCGTTTTTCTTTCTCACGCTCCGGCTTTTCAAAAGCTACAGCGGTGTCACCTGTCTGCAACAATAACCACATCAGAAGCACAGGGAACGGAAACAAAGACGTTTTCTCCACATGTACCATGGTGACCCATTTGTTGAAGTCTAGTAGCTGCCCTCAGAACAGAACTAAGCGTTCTCTTCTCTGGGAAGAATGTAAGGAATGACTATAAACATGGCGCATTCTTTGAACTGAAGACACAGGATTGCTGTTTTCTAAACATGCCAGTAAGAGAATGCAAATGAGGTGATGGTACTTCAACAAAGTGCTTGTATTGTAGGGGGCGGAGATGTACAGTCCAGTACTGTGGTTGTGTGTTAATGTAAGTCTCTGATCAGGCAGATCAGTCTCTGATCTTTGGCAAATGCATTCAAGATTCCAGAGAACGACAGAAAACTAGATACAAATCACGTTTCTCAATCAATACTGAGGACCAATTATCCATGTGTCTTTATTGCCCTTTCAACCTCTGTTAGATTGATTAGACTTTGGCTTCCAAGCATGAATACATTAACGTCACCTGCAGCAGAAATGCACGTGTAGTAAAGCTATTCTGGTCACATCAGATGGAAGATTGCTGAAATGAAATGAAAATTGGATTCACTTCAAAGCCTAGGATTTAATGTGTTCAAATCCCTGCTGTCATAATCTGGGAATTCACACATAAGATATAGTGTTCTTGTGCCTTGTGTCTGCATTTTGAGCCATTCTATTATATACACTTTCAATGCACTTTCAATTAAAATGTTTTCCTCCTCATTGGTGCAATAGAACTCTTAAATTCTGCACATAGTATATACAGTATACAGTGTTGTACGTTCCCAGTGCTACTGTCACTGTCGGCATCCGTGTCCAGGACAGACAAAGCAAACAAGGACATTTCTAGTCGAGCCAGGCACAGGATGGATCTCCCCAGGCATGATGAATAGACTGCCGACTGCGCCATGGATCCAGTGAACACTGCTTCTGGCACTGTATCTGCACGCCACGGCCACTGTGACAGCACAGCGGCGGGGGGACACACAGACCCTGGAACAAAACGTTCGCCCACCGCTGACACACATCCGCAGCACTGCAGCAGGCCTGGCTCGGGCTGGCCCCGGTCACTACGGCAACCCAGCCACTAGTAGCAGTGGAATGTCTGGCAGGGCGTCAGAACCTGCAGTGCTCCGGGGACTGGATGTGTTCAGAGGCAACCACCGCCCGGGCATGAAACTGATGGCCTCTGTCCGCACTGCCCTAACGGGCCAGCACATGGAGGCCTGGGGGAGCAGGGCCAGCACATGGAGGCCTGGGGGGGCAGGGCCAGCGCATGGAGGCCTGGGGGGGCAGGGCCAGCTCATGGAGGCCTGGGGGGGGCAGGACCAGCTCATGGAGGCCTGGGGGGGGCAGGGCCAGCTCATGGAGGCCTGGAGGGGCAGCGGAGATTGATTGGATGAGAGTTTTCTTTGTGTGTGTGTGTGTGTTGAGCGAGACAGACTGTGGCAAGCCTTACATAAGCACTGGGATGAACTAAGAGCTTGAATCTGGATGAATATTGGATGTGGCCCTGCTTGGCAAAGTCACAGCCTAGTGAGGTTGCTGTGGACCATTTTTGGGTTGCCCTGAAATGTTAAAAGATCTAAAAATATGCAGCTGGGGAAATGCTAGGTATTAGCTAGGACGATACAAAGAAGCAATTGCACTTAGTGACTCTTTTAACATATTTAATCTATTGAACGTCACATTTAATGCTTTTATGTAAGGTCTCTGATGTCTTTTCTCCAAAGTAACCGTGTGTTAGATGCTGAGCCCATTCAGTTGTCAGGCCTATGCTGTCAAGCTGCGTGTTCACCTTGTTCTCTCTGCCTATTCAGTACTGTATACCTACATACAGTATGTCTGTACACACATGCTCCCACTCGGCCCAGATAACATAACTACGTATGCTGACTGAGGTATTCTAGCCATTCACACTGTATAGTTGCTGTAGCTGCAGGACACGCATTGGCCTCAGGATTCTTGACAGGCTGTTTACAAAACAATAGTGATGCAATATGGGTGATAGGCAGGGAGCATGACAAGACACAACCTAGATAGTATTTGACTGATGGTAGGCAAATATATTGTCTGTCTGTGTGTGTGTGTGTGTCTGTACATCTTATGTAATGTGATGCTGTACTGCCATTATCGTAGAGTTGTCTGTGAGTCCGCCAACATATAGTAACTGTATCTTGTGACTGCTGTCCGTCAGTCCAGGTCCTGCAAGACATATAGAGTATAGATTAGCAGAGGTCGTACAGTATGGTTGTCAGTGGGTTAATGCAACACAGGACCCAACAAACTGTTCTCTTTTTAAATGTGGTAATGTGCGAGCTGTTCTTATGCTCCAGTGTAGTCAAATAAAGATTTGCAATCATTTGTAATAATGCATTACCTATAATGATGCAAATATGGATATTTCATTCTGTATTTTCTTCTCAAATGAACATAGGGTATTAAAGTTATGTTTAGCTAAAGGGAACAAGTACCAACATTTTAAAGGTTCTACCCAAAACCACCTTGATGTTTCCCCAAACATTTTCCTCATGTATGCTTTTGATACGATAATCAGCTGGCATGGGCATCTTTCCTATCATGCTTGTTGTCTTATGTCTGCAGAAGTCACAGGGTCTGGATTTGATCAGAGGCGTACTGTAGATGTTGCCATGGGGATCAGTCTGACCTCTATATATATTTTGGATTCTTATTTTGCTCAAAACAACTCGCAATGTTCGTAACACACAAAAAACAATAAAACGTTTATATATATATATATAAATATAAAAACAGACAGACACATAGCCAATCCTGACCCAGCTTGTCATGCAGACCAATCACAGCTCAGCTGTCAATCAGCCAGCCAGCCAATCTCGCCACTCAGTGAAGTCCAGATTGACACGCTGGAAGCACCGCCTACTCTGTGATAATCAAGTCAACCCTCTTACTCTCTGTGTCTTGCCCTCTGCGTTGCCTTGTCAACAAACAGACTGTGAACCGAGATTGAAGTTGGATCCCCCCCCCTCCCTCCCCCCTCTGTGTGCAGGCATTCAAGGATGAGTTGGAGGGCTTGATCCAGGAGCAGATGAATAAGGGGAACAATCCCACTGGCCTGCTGGCCCTGAGGCAGATCGCAGACTTCTTCATGGCCAGCTCAGTTGCCGGTTTCAGTACCTCCCCCCTCAGTGAGTCCATTGTTTGTATTGTATAATAATAATGAATCACATTATTAGGTGCTGGACTGAAGCATTAAGGGGAAAGGTGTTTTTATTATCAATGCACAGTATAGCTCATTCCAGACAGCAAAGGTAAACTATGTATACAATGTCATAAGCACACAATATCATTTTAAAAAACTATAAATAACATGGTAATAAAAAGTAGCTTCAGTGTGTAGCAGATGTGCATATACAGTAGAGTATATTTGCCATTGCGTAGATGGAAGAAGGTATTGGGGGTGTAAGATACAAAATATACAAAGTACATACTTCTATGGCACCACCTTCTTGAAAGATATTCATAGTAATCTTATCGTATAACGGTAATTTCAAAATAAACAATTTTAAAATAAATACATTAATTAAAACTCCCTTTTGGTCCCAACCTACATGTACCCTACTGACATACACGTGCTGTAGAACTAACAGCACACACTGCACATATGCTTGCAATATGCAGAGCCCATAAATGCACACAGATGCCTGACTCCGGAAAAGCCATACAAGTTTCTGTGAGTTTTTTTGTATTTTTTATTCAGGAGTTCAGTCGTGGAATCCTCTATGGAATATCTGTTTCTAATCACGCCCCTGGAATGGGGAACTAATGCAGAGCTTTCAAGGGAAATGACAGATATCCAAATTGTCCAAGTGATGAATCTGTCACTTATTAATCAATGTTCAAAAGGTCATTTGAAAGTGGAAAGGATTCAGTATATATGTACTTGATATAAATTATATATGACAGAATGGGATTTAACGTAATGTTTTTTTATTTTTATTGTGACCTAGGGTATTTTCAAAGGCAAAAATAGTTATACATACATACATACATACATACACTGTTTGCCAACTGTTTCAGGTCTTGGAATGGTCACACCCATCAACGACCTGTATGGGGTGGAGTCGACCACTATGGTGAAGGGGGAGAAGCAGCTGCGATGCAAACTGGCCAGCCTCTACAGACTGGTGGACTTGTTCAGCTGGGCCCACTTTGCCAGCTCCTACATCACAGTAAGGCAGCTCCCCTGTTCCACTGGCTTAGAGTCTGAAGAAGGAATTACATCAATATGAATATAGTATCGTTAATATAAAACTACATTATTACATTATTTGAGTATCAGAAGTGTTCAAAAAGCATAATATTAGGACCTTCCAAAATATACTGATACATACTTTCTCCCTCTTTTAGTCACTTATTATAAAGGAAATTCTAAAAGCTTTTTATAGGCTTGCTTTATCGTGTTCCAGGACATTTTACTGCTCGATTCTGTGCAGCTTTGGGGTAAACAGCTTTGTTATATATTACCAGTTATTGTCAGGTACTGCCGATGAATGATGGAAGTCATGTGCTTACAGTAAATGGATTCTATTTTCTTTTTAGGTCCGTGTCAGCAAAGAGCAAGAACACATTCTTATCATCCCCAGAGGGCTGTCATTCGCTGAATCTTCTGCATCAAACCTCGTAAGAGCCAATTAGAGAAAAAAGGGAAGTGCCAAGCTTAAATTGCCAACTGTCAATATAATTTATTTATTATCTCAGTTATCTAAAATAGACTAATGAATATTTCCTTCTCAAGTAATCATTCATTTGATCTTTTTAACCCTCATGATGTCCTCTGGGTCAGAATGACCCAAATCACTAGCTCTTTGTGGCAGATAGAGGGCGCTAAACCTAATTCTA
>JAODUG010058241.1:0-23103 GCA_027564795.1 Aphredoderus sayanus
TATATATATGGGTCCTGAACACGCCTAAACCCCAACGGCTACTCAGAGGAGCTCATTGTGACAAAGTTAAGCAGAGGAAGAGAAGAGAGGATCGGTCCAGTGCCAGAATCTGCAGGGCTCGTCCTCGCACTGACGTCAGCACGTTATAATATTTGCCCGTGCCTGTCCAGAGACTGGTGCGCGGAGAAAAAGTCGAGAGGTGAAGGATGCTGGACTGTCATGGTGAGCGTCGTGTTTTGGTTTTAACACGGGACTAATTTTGGATTCAATGCATTTGCAATTCTTAACCAGTGATGAGTTGGCTCCTGTTATGGATTCTAATAGCAGCCGGGATTCAACAGGTGAGGTATTTAGGCGAAAAATATGACTGCTTTTGTAGTATGTATGCTGAATTAGCTGATTGGTCTAAAATGTCTAATGCAAGCCTATTAGAAAATATACACAAAATATGCAAGTAGACTTCAAACTTGGTTCCATCTTCAGTTTGTGAGATGTAAAAGCTGTATGTATGAGATGTATAGATATTGGCTACTAAATTATAGTCGTACATATTCTGGCACGTATAACAGTGATTTCACGCGCAAGTCTTTTGTCTCAAAATTAAAAACACAAGGTGAGACAATTCGGTGAAACTTTATATGTAATGTGTGCAGTGCAGTCAACCACTGGACTGCTGTTTCACTAATGAGGAGTTTTCTTTCTACCTAGGGTGCCCCCGTGTGGTTGTTTTAGAACTAACAATTAAGACATGGAAATGTAAGGAAAGGAGCATGCATTGCCTTTAATTTGAGGTCACATGAAAACTAGCAGTTAACGTGATGTTGCTGAGATTGTGGGCTGCTCTGACAATATGCATTAAATCTTAAATGTATAGTAGCATATAGTAGCATTACATGGTGTTTGTCCCTTTACAACCACGTGTATGAGCTTATCTATGTTCCTGGTTTTGTCAAATTAATGTTCCCTGTTTTATGACAGCAACAAAACAGTTTTGTCTAATCAATTTCTTTAATTAGATGAATACACTGAAAAATGCCATTAGGTCAAATGATTGTTTAATACCCTGTTGTGTTTATAGAGTTAGGTTTTCATGTGCAGCTCTCTGTGTAATGTAAAGGTGAAATACGTTTTTAGTGTTTTAGAATGAGTTGCCTACAGTCACATTACAGCCTGAACCAACTCTTGAAGATTATCTTAGTGGCATGACAGAAATTAAAATCTGTGTATCTATATAAGTGACATCATCATGCACTGTAGGCCTATACATTACATATTATGATGATGACCAAATCGTTCTTTTTTGTCAAACAAGAACAAGCACAGAGAAATTACACTTGTGGTATAGGCTACAGACTTAGTCCAAAAACTGGACTTTGAAATCTGACTCAATTGTTCTGAAATGGTGTTGGACTGTTTTTTTTATGTTGGTTTTACCTCTCAGCAACTGTAAGAGGCAGTGCACATTTGGCAGTAGTAGGCCTATATGATATATACAGTGCATTAACGCCAAAATATTTTGCAGATACAAGGCTATTAACATTTGGCACAAAATATATTCAGACAGCTAAACCTATTTTATACTTGCCTATTTTATACTTATTATATAAATATATATGACATAAACACACTTGATAATGCAAGTTGGTGGCTTTATATTTCTTTCTGCCACTAGATGTCACATTAAACTGAGATTTAAACACTCCAGCATCTCAGACCAAAACATGCTCTGGACCACACACACACACACACACACTGCCACACACACACACACACACACACAAACACACGCACGCACTGACATGAATGTGCTGCTTGCCCAACTATAAGAGGAGCTGGGATTACAGCACACAGTGATGTAATTCTCTGATAAGGAAACATTTATTCCACTGTATCTTTTAACAAATAGTTGTTTGCTTCCATATCAATGTTCATACATAACATCTGCAACACAGTCATGCAGATGTCCATGTGATATTTTGTTATTTGGTTATTTGGTTAATGGCAAACTGAGGCCGGGTTACCATAATACAAAAATGTATTTAGAAAGACTGAGGATTGATCATGGAGTTGCCTTGTTGGAGAGAATTCGGTCAAAATGCCACTCTTGACTAAATGGGTGTAGCAGTGCCATTTTATTGTATGTTGTAGCAAACGTAACCTCGTCCTACTGCTAACTCATACTCTTCTGCATTATATCCTGTAATGTCCTTGATCATTTAAGATACTACAGTGTGTTGTTACGATGATTCCAATATGAAACCTACTTCCTATTGACACGCCCTCCACCACGCTCTCTGCAGGCCCACTCCCAGAATTCCATTGCCATGCCGACCACCGCATCCGCGCAACTGGCAGCTACAGAGGTGTACAACCGCACGCAGTACTGCAAATGGCCGTGCGAGTGTCCCAAGAGGCCCCCCGCCTGTCCCCCGGGGGTAAGCCTGCTGATGGATGGCTGCGACTGCTGCAAGACCTGCGCCAGGCAGGTGGCAGAGGAGTGCAACGAGGCGGACACCTGCGACTACCACAAGGGCCTGTACTGCGACTACAGCTCGGACAAGCCTAGGTACGAAAAAGGAGTGTGTGCATGTAAGTGTCCCCCGCACACCCAAACCCACACACACACACGGGGCCAAAGCACTGTTAGTGACTAGCGCCGGACATTTAGCGGTTAGCACCCATAACAGATGAAATGACCAGTCATGTGCTAACGGCGGGGAGAAGATGGTTGATATTGGAATTGGATGCAAACGGGAAACACCTCTCCTCTCCTCTGGACACTCATTGCCAAAGCTAGGATAGTGTGGTGCGGTCTGCACCCCGTTGTTTGTGTTCCCATTTATATTGCCAGGGCTGTGTAGCAACACCAGATTACTTTCCAGCATGCACACAAAACAGGCAGCTTCTTTCACAAAACGGATATTAGTTTACAATCACTCGCCGCACCTTTAAAACCACATTACATGAAATGGGAAGCGCTCTTGGTTGTGAAACAGTAACACTTAGACAGTGATGTTCTAAAAACAATATTGTAACTTATTTATATCAAAATAGCTTTTCAATGTGTCTGTCAATAATATGCATCTGCTGCTGTGCCTATATGCCAGATATGGTGGGCACGGGCTGTGAACATGATGGTGTGATCTACCGTAATGGGCAGAGCTTCAAGCCCAGCTGTAAATACCAGTGTGTGTGTGTGAACGGGGCCATCGGCTGTGTGTCTCTGTGCACGGAGTCCCAGCCTCCGCGGGTCTGGTGCCAAACACCCCGCCGGGTCAAGCTGCGGGGGCAATGCTGCGAGAAGTGGATCTGCGATGAGCCCAGGAGGGGGCGCAAGACAGCCCCGCGGCACGCTGTAGAAGGTGGGACACCTTCAGTATGCACTACACATATGTGGAGATTCACTGCGTGCATCTGATCTGATACATATCGATGCATATCTGATACTGTACATATGTAAGATCTGGTATATAAATATATCATTTACATACATAGAAATATTGTATTTCCATATTTTGTGTAACAGATTAGAATTTTGTTATTCAGCACTTTTATCAGGAAAGTTACAATGAGTGCAGTTATTATAGATTATAAGATGCATATAGTGGTTAGGCATCTGGCTCAAGGATGCTTACAGGTCAACTGGGGTACGAACCCTCTGGTCTATGTGTTGTCACCTAGAGAGGAGAGGTGCAAGTTCAGGAGGTGTTGTTTGTTTGTTACCTTGTGAAATATTTGCTTGTAAAGCCCTTTGAGACTGTAATGTGATTAGGGGCTATACAAATACAATTGACTTGACTTGACTTGACTTGACTTACAGTAGACCACTACACTGCTCCCTAACATAATTAGCATTTTGCTAATCCCACATTTCAAAAGAACTACTTTCAAGCAGAGATGTGCAGCATTGTGTTTGCATTCGAATGCACGTGCATGCAAGTGGACGCACCCTTAGAAGGCTTCTTTGTTGTGTATGTGACGTAGGGACCTCTTAGGATGGCTTTTCTTCCCCAGTGGCCTGATAATATGCACTACATGCACTATATTGTATTGCTAGCCTGTACGTCAGGGAAACTATATGAAGCCAACCCTAAGCTTATTTTGTTCCTAGACAGCCTGTGCTTTTATTCCATTATGCAGTTATAAATCCTACTTACGGTGATGGATGGTAATTCCTAGCCTTAACTGTTTTTGGCAAATGAGAGATAGAGGAGGTGTTTTTAAAATATTTTCCAGAGTTCATTGACCCATTTTAATGATATACTGTATAGATAAAGGATGTCTCCACTAGTGTGTTCTAGTCAACAGCAGAAAGAATGTAGACGAGGATCTCTTTATTTTGGATGGATTTATAAAAAACAGAAGTCAAATACTAATACAAATAATTAAGAACAGAATGGGGACTGATTGTAATTTATCTCTTCATCCTAGCAAGATTAAACACAGGGTTGCCATGGAGTGAGAATGGCCAAAGCTGACAATAATGGACCAAAACAGCTTTATTTTCTGGCGTGAGATGTATTGAAGTCAATGGAATGTTTTCTTTTCATGCTGGCGTGTGACAGTACATAAACGTGTATGACACATTTCAGATGTGTGAGAGTTGGCAACCCTGTAAAACATGTGGAGGTTTAATTGTTTATCTTAAATAAAAACATAGTGGTTAAAAACTACTGCATCGGCTGACCTTTGTTAACATGTTATTATTGTTATTGTTGACGTTTCTTTGATCCTTAATGTTTCCTCAATTAAAACGACTGGTTATATTTTTCACTTTGCTACATTTTTTGTGTCAAAATTGCCCAAACCTAAAGAAGAGTGAACAGATGAACTATCTGCTGACCCAACTGCCTGTTCTGCTTCAGTGCAACCAGCAGAGACCAGAAGTTGGCATAATAACTGCATCAGCCAGACCACATCATGGAGTCCCTGCTCCAAGACCTGTGACCGGGGTCTGTCCATGAGGATTTCTAATGCCAACGACCAGTGTGAGCTGGTCAAGGAGTCCCGCCTTTGCACCCTCCGTCCCTGTGAGGTCGACATCACCAAGCACATCAAGGTAGATGGGAGTGTTACGCAACACATTTACATTTAGCTGGCACTGCTTTAGGGAGGGATTAAGGTGGCAGGTGCAAACTGTCTGTGATCGAGGCAGTCATTGACATTGAATTACAAAGGCTTTTCAAACATAAGCAAAACATTTGAAAGGTGTAGGCCATTTACACACACACACACACAGACGCACACGCACACACACACACACACACACACACACACAGACAAGGAGCACCTGTTTGCTTAGTAACACCTTTAGCGCATGATCCACCTCACATGACACCAAGTTATAAATTAGTTTTAATGAGTTACTATAAAACCCTGGGATGAAGAAAGATAGAAACACACAGTCCTGATGTCGGTAGGCCCTATATCAGCAGTTTGAGCATGTTACTTATGTTAATGTTAATGAAATATGTTATACTGGATGTTCTCTGGCAGTGTTGGCTGTGTTGGCTGTAATTGCAATAATTCAAATGTTAAGCATTCAGAAAAGGTCAGTTGGGACAGAGTGTTTGCTTTTAAATTCACAATTGTATTAATTGTATTTCCCTTCTTTGCTTAGCCAGGGAAGAAATGTCTGAACATCTACAGAGAAGATCAGCCAGCAAACCTCACCATCTCTGGCTGCGTCAGCAGGAAGCAGTACAGGCCCAAGTACTGTGGCGTCTGCACAGACGAGCGCTGTTGCATCCCCTACAAGTCCAAGACCATTGACGTGGAGTTTGAGTGTCCCAACGGAATAGGCTTCACCCGGCAGATGATGTGGGTTCAAGCCTGCTTCTGCAACCTCAGCTGCAAAAACCCAAATGACATATTTGCCGAGCTGAAGAGTTACTATAGTTACTCAGAGATAATGAACTAAGACCCAAAAGGTTCTCCCCCATCTTCCCAATTTTGTTAAAAGCATTATGCAAATATTTTTTCTGTTTCTAATATACTGTATATGTTTTGCACAAGGAATGTTTATTAATTTTCCCTATTGTAAGAATGTGTAAATATTAAATATATTGGTTTACAGAATAGAATTTATAGGCATGCATTTTGACAAATATTTAAAGAATCTTACAGAAAATAAAAATAGCCTGCCTGCAAGCTTTTTTAAATATTCAGTGCTTAATTTATTAATATAACTTGCATTATAAATGACTAAAATAATTACATATATTTTTATATGTACAGTAAACCATTGTTCAAGTTTACCATGCCAGATGCAGGTTTGCCGAAGATAATTTAACATCATAAAATATTAGTAAATTGTCATATATTGTGCGATTAGACCAGAGAACAGTCGGCATGTTAAAGATCTTTTTTTTTTACATTTAATTGAAATGATACAACAAGGGAAGGTCAGTTACAAGTTTTTAATTTTCTTTTGTTTAAATAAATACAAACCATTATGCCATTTAAATGCATTTTCTACAGCATTAGGGCAGTTATCATCTATACAAAGCTGTGTTGTGTTCTACAAAGCAAATGTTTTCGTAGTGCAAGTAAAATAGGGGAGTACAGTGTTAAGTTAAATTATTCTATCCTTATGTTTCATGTGGACCTCACTTTACTTACCCATAAATTATCCACAACCAGAATAAAAGCATCACGTCTATAAAGTGAAACAATTTCATGGCACGTCTTTGTTCTATTGTGCTTGATTGCATAGAAATCATCATAAAAGAATCCTGTTTGTCTGACACCAGTATCAGTTAATAAAGCATACAATGCAAAACACTATTATGCTTGCTGTTTCATTGTCGTGATACACGCTAGGAACCATAGTGTATTAATGGAATGTTTGAAATAAAAAACATAGTAAATAATTAAAAAAAGTAATGAAATGCAATCATGATTCGAGGAAGGTCAATGTAGGTTTTGAGGTTAAAAATTGTAATACAGAACTTCTACAATATTGTGAGAATTGAGAAATGTCCTAGAAAGCCTCAAGACATGAACATTAATAATGAGAAGATCCAAAACATAAGACAGGGATATTATACGCTGTACATAATTTATATATTTAAATTCTGTCCCTTCATTGTAAAGATATGAAAAATGTGAAGAAAACTGCCACTTATAATTTTCTTCCCTACTTTATCCACATGCACAACTACGCACCTCCATACAAACCTTCAGAAATAGTACAAAATAAAAATAAAAAACAGTCCGGACAAAAAAAAGAAGAAAAAAAAAGTTGTGTCGACGTGACCAACACTACTGACACAAAAGGGAGATGGTAATTAAAACAACTGCATAATTAGATATTAAAGAGATCAAATGTACACACTGTTGTACTCAACCACAGCTTTCTCCCAACATTCTCCATTTCGGTGTCCCAAATGCTGCGTTGCCTCTAACCGGTCATTGAAGAGACCATCATAAATGGGTCTGCTCAAGGATGTATTTTGAGTTCCTGTTCACACAATTCTTTCAGCGATGGCATGCATGCCATGTGGTTTGACATACCCTTATACTCTTTTTTTGCCTCTTAATAACTTGCATATCTTTGGCATAGAAACCTTTTTTTTAAACAAATAATGGGCAAAGGCTCATTGCATTTGACAATTCTTAAGCAGGCGCTTATATTGTATACTGTACAGGGTCCTTCTCCACCTGTGTTCTGCTGTATGTGCGTATGTGTGTGCCTGTGCGTCAGCTAGCAGTTAGAGGCAGCGCAGCAAGATCCTATCTGCCTGGGGTCAGGGGAGAGGGGTGGATACAGGGGATTATTTAACAGGACACTTCGGTGGACTTGAGAACGCCTTGGTCTACGCCGCTGTTGGCTGTGCCGTCCATGGTGTCTGTGTGCGATCGGCCGCGCTGGTTGTCGGTGTGGCTGCGGCTGCGGCCCTCGTTGGTGTGAGACCGGGACCGGTTGCCCTCGTTGGTGTGAGACCGGGACCGGTTGCCGTCGAAGGAGGTGACGCTGGAGCCGGAGGCCGTACGAGAGCGCACCAGCCTGGTCATACTGGCGGAGGGCACTGAGGAACCACCACACACACAGGGGGATCAGTCAACACACTGACAGCATTACTCAGCTATGTCAAAGCTAATGTTATTGCTGATGATGTTGAGACATTATGCTAAATACCTCCCTGAGAAAAGGATAATTTACTAATAAAACAGCGGCGTAAACAGACCTAAAGTTAATTAAATGTAATCTAAAAAGGCATTCCTCATACTGCCACAAGGTGGCAGATTATACCACTTCTATGTATTCATATGCACGCTTATCTTTGCATTAGGCACAATAAAACCTTTATCTGTCCTTACTGACACAACCCTGAGTATCTTAACAAGGAACAAACATATCTGGTGTTAAATACTTACTGTATCCCATGCCCTGAATAAAGTACTTGAACGCTTCTGTCAGTTTGCCAGGCTATAATGCGAGGGAAGACAAACAAGAGATTATCAGTCCTCCTGTCACATATCATTGTTTAACATGTAATTGACAGGCTTCATGTTCCATCCTCCCACTTAGTGAGAGAGCCCGAGATATGACAGCTGCTATGAAAATGTGTTGCGCACAGTGATGGATTATAACCCAACCTGTGTGGCCCTCATCCCTTGCTAATGCAGCTTAATGCAGTATCAACTCCCCGATGCCCCACCTGACTGTTTACCGATTATCCACCCTTGGCAAAGCTGCTATAAAAGGATGTTAAGAATGTTAACAGAGCCCTTCACACACATACACACCTGGTCAACCTGTGGCAGGCCTCCACAATCAGCCATCTGTGAAGAGATGGGGAAATTCAGAAAGGGCATTAGCATTTAGCAAATTAGCACTTGTCCATTCACACGATAACAATGCCGCCCCTTCGTCCATTAAGCTCAACGAGGCCATTTGAATATGCCGCTGAACACCCATTCCCAGGAACAACCGGGTCCCTTCAACCGGTGTTCCACTCGTTCCTCGACAATTAGCACCACAGATCTTGCCCATTATAGCCTTAACAGACCCCCATTTTGCGTCACACAGAATTTAAGTAGGTCAGTGGTGGCAGTTTGTGCTCTCTGAGGCAATGTGCATCTGCCCTTGCTGCCCTATAACTAGTTAATATGTCACCAGGTAAATGCTGAGCCACTGGGATCTTATCAGCAGAAGGCTGGATGACTATTAATATCTGATTGAGGCAGGGGGAGAGGGCTGAGAAGAGATACCAAGATGGAGAGTTCTCTTACCTTCAGCAGTGTTGTCTTTGTTGGGTCAAGTTTGGTGTTGCACTCCACCTGTGGGTACACAGACACAAATAAAACTTAACTAGAACATAAAAGTAAATATGTTACCTATTCATTTTATTACTTGCAGAGGGGATTGCAATTGATAATGATAATGTGCAATTTATCTGATATACATGCAATATACTTGTGTTGTTATTCATGTATGCCACTGATATGATATAGCGTTTTACTATAAGGCTATACAAGTGTCATAATGCTCTGTCTTTTGTTGTTCATTGATTAGAAACTACTCAGTCTGTTTGTATTATTTCGTTTTTGTTCCCAGGTGGTTCATCTACACTATCCTAAATAAGTCACTGAGAATGGCAACAAGAAAGGGTGAGCACACTGCAGTTGAATCATTAATAGTTGCTTACCACAGCATCAACAGCAGGAGAGCTGTCCCCGACCACCAGAAGAGAAGGGCACCTAAAACGGTGACCAAACCAAATAAGTGACACCAGACATCCCGACAACTTTATAGACTAATAATTAAAACATTTAAAAAATAATCCATTTACATGACATTGACCCCCTGTTGCCTTTTTACTTACTTGAGTGTTCTAGCATTGATGGCGCTAAGTGGAACAGGTCTTTCAATCTCCAGGTCCCTCCGACTGTAGAACAGAAAATTATAGAGTAGATCATGTGGCATGTTGCTGCTTTTGTAATGTATTGTAAAGGCTTTTGGGTTATGCTTAATTTAGCACATAAATTCCATGGTATTTGATTTCTATTAGCATTATTAGGAGGAAACTAAACCAAACCAGGCATGCCACACCGAGAGCTGCTTTCAGACTGGATATTCATTTTTACCTGTTGTAAGACTTGACAAAGTGGTGCAGATTATACTGGTTCATGTCATTCAAGATGTAGTGGCGATAGGTTGCAATGAGATCGTGGTTGTTGTGGATCTCCTCCTATCAAACAAAAAGATCTGGTCATTTAACGGATGAGAAAACATCTGACAGAATGTTACAGATTGCAGCCAGCAAATAGAACTACGCTAGCCTTTAACCAATCGGCGCTGATACAACTTCTTGATCGCTTCATCTAGCTCTACCACAACTTCGAAACACACGCTTGACTTCAACGTCATTGCACTTTGTCACCCTGATTGGTCCACTGTGCAAATGCTAATGTGAACATCGTTTCCAGACTTTAATCTCAGCACAAATGTAGCTGAGAGCAATAATTAGGCGGAGCCAGGCTAGGATAACAGCAGTGTGTGATGTGATTTATGTACAAAAGTCCTATACACAGACTGACTTCTAATCTGTCATTTTTGGGAACATACCTTTCCAAAGAGGTGGGTAATGATCATGTCTGGCATGGCTTGGGCCCATCCAGTGATCTGCAATAAGAGTCAAAGTTGGAATTTAAAATGGCGACAGTCTATAAACATCCTTGAGGAAGATGCCTAACCCCTACCTGCTACTTCTAATAGTGCCTTAAACAGTGATTTAATGTGTAGGTTGTATGTTGAAGGGAATGTGTGTGGCACTGATGTTTACCTTGTGTGCCGCCCAGTCCATCCAGCCTTCAGCACATGGGTTAATGTTGATAAGCATCAGGCCTTCGACCATGTTTGGGTAGTCCAGCTAAAACACAATGAATTTCATTAACTTTTAACAGCTAATTACAGCTTGTACTATCCAAGTACAATGATCCAATCACAGACAATTTTGTTTGCTTTTCACATTGGGTAACAGAGATATATATATATCCCACTGAGAACAATGTTAGTTTTGAGCTGATCTAGAACATTCCAGAGGCTTTTGTTGCTCAGCAGGCTAAAGACTTAAGCAGCATTGTAGTGCCAAAATCAGCACAAAGCAAAGACACATTCGCCTGTTCTGCTAACCCACGTCTGATCAAAATTCTTAATTATTCAAGAGGAAAAACTCACAGCAAATCTGGTCAGAACGTAAGCGCCAGCGCCGATGCCCATACCAATAACACTCTTCAGTCTGCGATAAACCGGAAAGAGTAAACAGTGTAAACAATAAAATATTTCTATTTTATTTCTGGCCAGGTACTGCACATTTAGCATCATAATTACAGATAAACCTACCCAAAGTGCTTCAAGACCAGGGGGAGGGTCTCAGACAATTGGTCCATAGATGGGTACTCGTACCTGGAAGAGAAACAAAAACAGAAAATACAAATAATTAATTAATATTATCATGTAATAAACTCTCTCAAATCACATTCACCATTGTACCTAATCAACAGTCTTGATTGCACTTTTTCCTTATCTGCCCATCTAGGTCAAGGTAGCGTTACGTTAGGACAAACTCCTGCCATCAAGAGGAGCTATGGGGCTGAATAGGACTAACCCACTGCAGTGCATCACACTCTTGATAAACTTATAGTTGAACCAAAGAACAAAGAAAGAACAAGCGGTAAACTTCTTTGACATCCAGGTCAAAGACCACAGGTCACAGAATGTTTGGCCGACACGTTGGCCAGCTGTGTGTGTGTGTGTGTGCATGTTGTACCCAGTAGAGAAGGTGTTGGCACCTTCTTGCTGCCCAGGAGCGTCAACATGGCACACAGCAAAGTGCTGCATGATCTCCTGCATGTCCTCATGGTCAAACAGCGAGTTCCAACAGGTCTTGTCTAGATACAGAACAGCAATAAAGCCTCATAAGAATTTGGTGTGGACTTTATCTTTATGAAACTTGTATACAGTATAGTTACAGAGCATAGTCATCCATAATTCAATTAAATAACAATGTATGCCATTTGTCATCACGACGAACAGCAGCATTGTAGTTTTCCCCAAAATATCTTTATGAATTGACTTTCAGGTACAGTAGATGCCCAGTCAGTGCACGGACATTTGAACAATATTCATGTTGTTCATTAACTTCAATGTAATGATAAATAATGCTGACTAAAGAAATGTATGGCTCTGACATGTTTTAATACTATAACTGACTTGCAAAAACATTTTTGTACCTTATTGGAGGGCATGTTGACAATAAGTATGTAACATCCTTTAAAAAGGTCAAACAAACATTGTCTAGGAAACTAACACTGCCATGAATTAGACTTAAACCTAATCCCCTACCACCTGGTACAGTAAGTCATTGTGCCCAGGGCTTCTGCCACAACAACAAAGAATGGAGAGGCGGGCTTACAGTTCAGTCCAATATCGTGGAAGGTGAGGATGACAGGCCTGTCCCCCTTGGGCATCCCCTTCATAGTACAGTGGATCCTTCCATGGGGAGTCTCCACATCATGCTCCTATTGAAGAGAATACAGGACCACCCTCAGGAGATCAACATTGACCTCATAAAGTATTAGCACTGCTTTGCTACGTGTATGCAAGTAGTGAAGGCAAAGAAGAAAAAATAAAATGTAATACTAAAGTATATACAGTACAATATATCAGATCAATATTAGTAAAGCTAGTATGCCATTAAACTATTCTACAAGTCTAACAATAGATCATTAGACTTAATATATAATAAGGCCTGTTTTTCTTTAGCTGTAAGACTTTTTGACAGTCACTAAGATTCTTAAAACTTGAGAATTTAGCCAATCAATTCTCCACCCAGGAAACCTTTTCATGCTTTTAAAAGTCATAGCTCCCATGCCTTCCCAGTGTTATATTTGTACAGTGTAGATATTTCAGGCGTCACCAAATATTCCAAAGACAACTGAAAACAAAATACTGGCCTACTCACGCTGACTTCAATCTCAGTAACAATCATTTCCACATCAGAATCCTCTAGGACCATGTTGGCAGTTGAGTGGTTAATGGTTGCTTGCTAAGATAGTACGTATGTAGTAGAAATATTGACTCTCTGAGCTATATATCCTGTTGTCGGCAAGCTGCGGAATTTGCTTTAGCCTGGTTAGGTCGCTGAGCCGAGTTATATATCCCCACTGCTTACCCATTGGCCTAAGCTGCCAGTCTCCCATGGTGCCTTGCAGGCTGGGCAAAACAAGCTAATTCTAGTTGCGGAGATCCTTTAATTGGATCATCCAATGTCAGACACAGGGGCATTAGCAATTGAGGCAAGCGAAGAGTTAGTATGGTCACATGACCTGTGGGAAAACATGCCGAACCAATGGCTGTGGTGACAGCAGGCATCATTCAGCAACATCTGCTCCCAGTAAGTTAAAGATAGCATTCCTCATAGCGAATGTGAAATACATTAAAAAGGTCATCAACGATTGTGCTGTTTAAGCACCTTACACTATTCAAGATGGACAGTGGAGGACCAACTGTATAGCGGTACACTCAATGTGTTCTAGCATCCCCATCACCTCATATTTATTTTGCTGTAGGGGATGGGTAGAGCGTAATGACAGGCACTCAGCACTCGTTCACACATTATATACTGTATATGGTACTTTATGAAATTATAATAAATACACAACATTAAAACTCGATCTAACAGGACCACAGTGAAGAACAGTCATTCTGGATCTAGAGTCTTTTGTAGAGTCAACAGAAACCAGCTGCAAATGTTAGATGTTTACTTAAGAATCATTCAGTAAATACAGTAGGTTATGTGACTGCTCTGGAGGTCTGAGCTCTGGACATCCCTGAGGATTCACCACACCTCTGAATTGTGTCCCTCTTGCAATTCAGAGTTGGCCCTCCAAACATGCATGTGGACATTTAAAACATGCGGTGGGAGAAATAATCCCACGAGGCTGATCCTCCTGGCAGAACGTGCATGGGCGTTCGCACGTAACATGCATGTACGAGCACCACAACACCACAGCAAGGGCAAACGCGTGCCTACGTGTGCGCTGGCATACGTGTTCAGTGTGACTGTCAGGAGCAAAGCCAAGATGGCCATATGGCTGGCCAACTCCCTGATGATACCTACGTCAATAACTGCCTGTAAGGCCGGACGCCTTGGTGATATCAAACACTTGCCCTGGATACCTGAGGTCAACTAATCCACCAGTGTGACAGTAAAGTAAGTCAGCAAGAGATTGGAGACAAAGCAGTCTTTTTCTGTCAATGATGAACTGAATTAGGTAGAACAGAACCACTGTGGGGCTGTAAGTCAAGTACTGTTTGAGGTCACGGGCAGGTGCTTAATTAGACCTGACATGGTATCTGCACTTAATCCTGGCAGTGTCCCTCAAAGATCACCAGTGCCTGTCCTAGCAGCATGAACTGTGCATGCTCAACAGAGATGAGGCATACAAAGTCTAAAGTGCTGATTCAGGCCATCTCATTGGCCAGGGGAATCTCACACATAACAATCACAGTGCTGGCATGTTGGTGTGGGTCAACGAGTGCGTGTGTGTTGGGTAGGTCGTGTTTGTTTACCATATCACATCAAGTCAAGTTTATGCAAGGGTCAAATGCAGGATGAATAGAATTTCTATGAATTTAATTAAGCAATTTCACCTGTTGGTTATTTAATCTTTAATCATTTGCATTTCGTTAAATAATTTAATATTTAGACTATTATTTTTATTATTGTGATCACTTGTTGTTTTATTTGTTTGTCGGGGAAAACCGTGCATATTTCAGTTGTAAGAGCCCATTTTTGTTGTTATCTGGTTAGAGCCGATCCGTCCAAATATATGTTTATATTACTGGAGTTAACATTAAGAGCCTTCCAATAAATAATCAGCTTCCTTTTGGATATTTGGATTTTCTTTAAGGGTTATGTATAGCCTTAGATTACATTATGTGTTCAAAGCAATGCACAGACCCATACAGAAACAAAAACACCCCCTCCAATCAAACAAGGAAAAGAAAATTGCATGCATGTGTGCATGTGCAACACTGTATATGAATGTATACCTGTGTGTATCTAGTATGGGATGAGAGGAATGGTTCACATTGTTCAATAGCTGACTCAATTAGTTGAGCGCTGTTCTAATAACATCATAGCGGACAAAGGTCAACACTGGAAAGCCACTGAACAGAAAGCTCTGCGGGTTTTATTAGTAGCTTACCAACTAGATCGATCTAAACAGGATTGGAATAATAGTTCTGTTCTAAAAATAGTCTTTGTAAAATGACTAGTCATATGTACCTTGATCACAAGCTGCTGCACAGCCTCTCTCAGACCCTGAGAGGAGAGAGATATAATGTGTTAATCTAATGGAGAAAATCAACAGTCTATAATCTAATACTCTGGGGACTATATCCTGTCACAAAATCTATACATCCAATGTCATGATATTAGCAATAACAAACATCTCTAATTGTAAACAAATTAAATGTTATATGCTAAAATAAAAAAATAAAAAAAGACCAACTTTATTTACATTATTGATCCCAGGATTTGTGGAATATAGCAATTTTCCACGTACCTGCAAATCCCTGTCCACCAGCAGGGGCTTGGACTCAACAACCTGGATATCATCCATTTTGATGTGATTGGAGACCCTGGCCTGTAGAGTGAAGTGGGGCTGTTAGTGATTGCCATGCAACACACAGGTTGAACCGGTAGAAAAAAAGCACTTCTCTATTGTATTTTATTAACTAGGAGCATTCCATGAGAGGTGTTAGTTTACACACTCAGTAAAGTGCTGTGGGGGGAAAATACTTTGATATCAGGCACCATGTTCATTTGTATATTTTTCTTTCTCACAATATTTATTTTCTTAATATCTCCATTGCCACACCTCAGTATGATTAATCCCCAGGAATACTCTATATTAATGCTGAGATGTTTGATGATTAGTTATCAAGTTACTTACCAGACGCTTTATCCAGTGACTTACAGTGAGTACACTATACCTTTTTTTGTATTATTATTATTATTATTATTATTATTATTATTATTATTATTATCATCATGACCTACTCCCCCACACAAACATGTTCCTGTGATCTGAATCACAAAATATATCTGCATAATAGCCAAGAAAATGTGTTTCTGGATGGAAAGGTCAGTTTATTTTATCACGTTAACTCACTCAAAACAAAATCATCCCTTCCTTCAGTGCCATAGAGTGCACTCTCAGAAGCTCCTCCCCACACATTGGAAACACAATGTGACAGCTAGGATATTGCTGTTGTGTGCGGTCTGCACCACTTTTTTTTATGTTCCTATTTACAGAACCAGGGCTGTGTAGAAGTACTACATCAGAGAATGGTAAGCTAGCAGACCGTGAGGAGTTTTTTGAATTTGACAAAAATTTTATTAGCTTACAATCGCTTACTATACTAACGTTACATCACGCATACATTCATTTTTTCATAGCAGCATTTGTAGTTGCATTAATTATGTTATATCATCATGTATTAATTGTGTTATCATCTTCACCACTGTTTGTGTATAGCGCTGTGTGTAATGATGCGAGTGGACAGGCAGGGACTGCATGCAAATCAAGCTCAAACAGAGCTCTTTGTCCTCACTGTCCCTGGTAGCCTGGGAGCTAAGAGCCTGCCCTCCTCTGCTGGAGGGAGCCTTGACCGTCTAACATGCACGCGCACACAGAGTTAATGACACCATAGCTACCACCAGTGTGCCACAATCTCCTTTTCACCCCTCTGGCTTGGCTAGCTGTGTATGGTTTTCTGTCCATCACCTTTCTATCCTCTTGTCACTCCTTTGTTTTGTTTGTGTTCACTCTGCATTCCGGCTTCTGTCTTTTCTCTGACTTCATTTATCATGCTCAATAGGACAGAGCAAAGATCTGTTAACATCTTTTCATGTACCTATGTGGTGGTCCTTCAAAGGCCGGTTTTCAGACCTCAAAAATACTTCCTGCAGACCACGCACACGCACACACAGACACACAGACACACGCACCTCTGACAGAACAGAGGCTTTAGCCAGCCAGATCTCACAATAGCACAGAGGAAGAGGAGTATCACACAACAGGTTCATTTTCCTGCTGGGCCTTTCAAAAAAAAAAAGAACACGGACGCCTTCATACTTTGGGGCCTTTTCTGATAAAGGAACAAGGATCAGCCTCCGTTAAAATTCCAACACCATGTGACAGAAACCGCATCCATGGTGATCATTTACAGATGACAACGTTAACATTTCAGAGTTTTGATGTGATCATGAACTTAATCATGCATCAACAAGTGGAAATTCCCATTTGCAAACATAGCCAAATGAATCAGGCTGTTCAGCACATTAGTAGAAACAAAAATACTTTTGCCACTAGAGTTGAACAGACTTCCTGGAGGGCAGACAACTGTCACCTGCGTACTAAGGGTACTCTTAGCTAATCTTTCACCTGGCTGCCTGGTGAAAAACCTTACCAAGGTATCAGCATTTTCTCAGAATAGACATGCTTCTTTAATCATAGTATACACTTTATTGCTTTTATTGCCACAAACTTAAAAAAAAAAAAGGTATCACAACATGAGCTGAAGACAACACCATTTATATATCAAGTGCTTTGTTTAAACTATCCGTGGGTGTCATTGGCAATTGTAATGCAGATTCTGTCCACGCGAAGCAAGCCAAACCCTGTTCCTAAATTCATTCTGTACTGTATTTCTACACAGTATCACATCCTGGGAAGGAACACAAACTGCTCTCTACATCAAGTCTGGCTTGGCAGGAATGAGTCTGCATTATGCAATCAAAAACAGGAAATATTTGGAAGGATATGAAACTAGGTCTGATAGGCTACATGCTCTAAAATATGCTCTAATAACAGATGCACCAAAATTATGCGCACTTCGTGTTATAGAAAAGGACTTACAATTTATGTAAAAGCCATATATGTACGCATACAATTTTAATTATACAATGCAACTATACTAGTGTATATAACTAGCAAAAGCATAACTGAATGCAGGTCAATAAACTTCAGTACATAATTCATTATTCATGTGTTTTAATTCATCAATCCTGTGATATCCGACCATAAATTGAGCCAGAACAACACATTTCAAAACAGTGTCACGTCTCTCTCAAACTGTGCTTGCTAAAGAGAGAACAACATATGTGCTCCTGATTAGATTTTGGAGGAGGCTTTCTATTTTCAGGGCAAGAATTAAGGCCAGGCCATCTTTCCTTGCTTTCCTTTCCCTTTTCTTCATACAATATACATTCAGATCCACAGACCCCATCCATCTGCAAAAACAAAGATTGCTTCTCTAATCTCTGGAAACTCATGTAATCACGTCAAATCCCAGTTTTGAAATATCAGCCGCTGTGGTGGACCCCCTCAGTTAAGCTGCTACAGACCTATATTTTCAGAATGTGAATAAAATGAAGATGTTTACACCAGATGCAACCAGCATGTGTCTGACTGCTGGGACTCAGGGATCATCAGTTCCTTAACTGACCTGCAGTCTATTACTGCAAGAGGTTATAACACTATTGACCTGATGCCTTTATGTCATGGAGCTAAAAGAAACTGCAAAAAACATATCCATGTTATTCCTAGTTAGGATGTTTAAATTTGGGATTTTATGTAGCCTACTTTAATCCCATATAAACCTACATTTGTAAACATTGTAAATTTTGTAAGCGGGCGTTGTATAGAAAAGCATTGACAGGGATATATGTATAGGGGAATACAAAACTTATCAAATGTCAAAATGTCAGTTATACAATAGTGTCCCTGCATGTAAAAACGTGGATACTCAATATGTTGATGTGGACGTGTGTTTTACTAGATAAAGTTAACAGACTTTAATAAGGCAACATGTTGTTCGTGAGCCGTATTGAATAGAGGTTAATCCTCATAAAGTTTAGGCTATATCAACAATGGGATGGATTTGTAGTAAGAGTGTCACGTGTATTACAGTAAGCACGCAGTGTAGGCAAAGAGCTTCAGGCACTGCTGGTAAACGCCAAGCACAACAGGTTGGATGGATCACATAACGCGCAAAATACAAGACATCTCGAAGCTTCGTGAAGTTTTTCTAATAATCAACAAGCAGTCCGTTCTAACATGGGTAATTACACATTCTAGCACATTCTAAATATATAAATTAAACGTACCACGTCACTATAGTAGTCTAAAATTAGCTGTATATTTTAAAGGTATATGGCTTCAATAGCCTATGTAATGTTGTAAATAAATGTAAATAACGTGTTGTTTGATGATGAGAAAATGTTTGATATTATAAAATGTGTATGAGAATGTACGTTAAAACCCATATTATCAGCCCTTTCGTTTGGTGTTAAAATTATCAGGCATTCTAATATAAATCAATAACTTCCGCGTTATGTTAAATTTAAACCTTGCTTACCTTAATTGACTTCAGAAAAACACCTACAAAGTCCGGCAAACTTAAATCGCGCAAACAATAGGTTTCGTCGATTAAAAAAAACACCTTAGTAGCCTATACTTATTTCGTGCTAAGAAAGGCGAGCGTATCTGTGAATTTTATAAACCTTGGGGACGTGCAGCCCAGCCCACTTTCCTTGTGCAGTTGCTATTGGGCAGCAGCCGTAGGCTTGGTAATTCTGTTACAGAATGCCATTTCCAGGCGTTGCGTGATTATGAAGAAGATGAATACCAGTTTATGTGCTCTACATTGTGACTTGTTTCACTGCACCACACACTTGACAATTACGTTTAATAAGTTCAAGCAGATAGTAAAGGTGACAGAGTTTACGCTCTGCTCTATCCAGACCAGAGGAGACAGGATGTGAATACTGGCTATGACTGGGCCCTTTGTGTAGTTTCTGCTCAAATTTACTGATCTGACTGTTTTCATGAAAAGGGAATCATAGGGAGTATTGTCCAAAAAATATCTGACTCAAACAGCTGACAATATAAGCATGTGTGCTTACCTCTGCAATAGTTCGTTTCAGATTCAATTATGCTGGGATGCTGATTTTTTTCAGTTTTTCAGTAGGATATTGACAACCTCATTTATCTGTATACAGTAGGCTTGAAAGGGAAGTTCTTTGGTGTGTTGGTTGTGGTTGAGGTGTTATCACACAATCCTCCCTAGATGTAGCAAACACACTTCAAACCTGACCTGATATATTGGCCCTGTGAAACAGATTTGTATTTTGAATCAAGATAACACACTTGTGTTAACTTGTCAGCCCTACACTAAATTTACTTGGGTTGTTAGGCTAATATGTGTATATTATATTAATGTTATTAAAAATATATTATTTTAATTAAATTATCTTGGTAAAAATAGTATTCTATGTTGATGCTATTTGTTTTATGCATTACATAGCAGAGTTAATTGTGGAATTCAAGATTTCAGTGGTGACATGGCTGACAGTTACACTGCAAATCTGCCAATAAATGCTAGTATTGGGAATGACATTGTGTGAAGGTCCTTGTGAACACACAATGGCTACACTGTGGGCTTGTAATGTGAGGACCTCAATAGCAAAACGTTGGACAATGGAGGCATTTGCGGGGGAGAAATATCGCCACTGTGCTAATTTCAAAGTGGTCATTTACATTAGTGGTTTTCAAAGTGTGGGTCTTGGTCCCTTGAGTGGTCGCCGTTGGATTTTGGGGTAGTTGTGAGGTGATTTAACAACTTTTTAGTTGTTATTATTATTTTAATAATAGCTTATAAAATATTCATACATTTTTCTGTGGCATTGATTGTTTATAACAGTCTATTTACTGAAGGTATAGGTTCATTATATTATGTTTACTTCACCACAAACAAAATAAAAGCATTAAGTCTTATTGTGTCAGAACCAGGTGAAAAACAATGTTGTGCTCAGCACATGAAGACACAATTGCCAATATCAGGAAAATACCCTAAATTGGATATGGTCATAACTAATTTACTAAGGTATACTAAATATAATTGTTTATTTCTGATACCACATTGTGAGACAGAGATTAGACACAAGCAGCCTTAATGGCTACATGAGTTTCAATGTCGTATAAAGTGCATAGGTCACAGAGTGTCTCAATAGCTGATAAGACTATTGGACTTTCACCCGACTGTTTAGTGGGTGCAGCCAGGAACACCTCTCGTACTGCAAGTATCTCTGGGGCATGTGAAAAAACAAGGTCTGGATACTTTAGTGCATACTGAAGTCATAACCCAGGCACACACATTATTGCTTGGTAGAATTGGCATGCAAAAGAAAGCCACTAAAACAATTTGACTATACATACAGTTCTTGGGTGGAACTAAATCCCAAAATCTGTGGATTACTCACTCCATGTCCATCCTGGAAGCCAGCCAGTTGAATCATCTGTCAATGATGTGTAATACTGTATAAAGACTGGACATGGAGAGTGTAAATAGACTAGCTGCATAAAATGATAAGGGACAAGGATCATTTGTCTTGATGATCACTAATGCAGCCTACAGGCGGATGTCCCCATAGGCATGTTATCCTCCTTACAATTGTAAGGAAGGATGTTTGATTATGATGATAATTTATATTAGGAGAATTAGAAAGAGCTTCGTCCCACACATTGGAAATGCATTGCGAAGCCTAGGGCATTGTTGTTGTGAGCGGTGTTCGCCACTCTGTGTTCCTATGTACAGAGCCAGGGCTGTGTAGAAGTACTGCTTCTTTTTTTCAGCACGCACAGAGAACGTTAAGATAGCGGACTGCGAGGAGTCATTTGGTGAAATTGACAAAAAGTGTATTAGCTTTCAATTGCTAACTATACAAATGCAAAACCCCAAATAAAGTATGTGCACCTGCCTGTAGGGGAAGGGGTACTGAATATATGAGGCTATATGAGAAGTGTCAGGGGAAGAGAAGAGAGGTGTCAATGAGGATGTGCTCTCTTGCGTTTACATGTCAGATGTATTTGAAATGCTGGTTTCAACCACAAGGGTGAACCAACACCCAAAACCAATGTAACTTTAAATTAATGAATTATTGTTGCTTATTATTTTACATTGGTAGAGTATTTTTTATTCATTTTTATTCACAAACATTTTTGCTCCTCAATGTGGTCCAATAAACAAAATCTACTCCAAAAGTTTTATTATTTTATTATTTTATTTATTTGGTTGTAAACCTATTTCAGCATCAAATATGACTCCTCAAAAGATGCCGTAACAATCATGATAAGAAAGCACTTTCGTTTCTTTTCAAGTCAAGGAATTGGTTATTGAGTGACCAGACATCTCTTGCAGTCATTATCATAGGCATCAGTAAACATTAAAATGTACAAGCATTGTTTCATCTGCAAGCGTTTAGATCAAAAGTCAAACTAACTATGTGAGCTCTCCAAATAATATAAGCGAATGTGTGAGACAAATAAGAACATATAACCATGTAACACACCATCATCTTATTAGTATTTACTGTGAAAAAGCTTGTTCATTAGCAAGAGGCTAAGAGTCTCCATCAATAATATCACGCCTCATGAATTTGACCTGAAATATAGAACCACAGAATCACACAGCCACATGGACAGTCAGTTGACACATTCTCCAGCCAGTTAGTAGATCTGTCTAATGATTATAGATCCCAGTGTTGGAGGGACACTCCAGGTTCCTGGAAAGCAAAAGCAGTTAATACCAGTGATATAGTTCTATTTACAAACCAAGGACCTTGAGTGACATAAATCGATATTTTATCTTATAGGAAGTAAACAGTGTGTGGACTTTAAGGTTCATCTTAATCCTCTCAGTCCAACTTCTCCCTTTTATAAATATAGAACTATTGTTATCACCAACACCAACGCTTTTTAGACAGTGTGAGCAAGTCCACAATCATGACTGTGGTCTAAATGTAACAAGTAAACACATTTGGCAGCAATATCCTCTGTGTGTGTGTGTGTGTGTGTGTGTGCACATTTTGTGTACAAACTAAACTTCAGAGTGCTCAACACCTATTTTCCCCCACAAGAAATCATACTGACCTGACAGAGGGAGCACATTCCAACAGGTCATTGAAACATCACACAGGTTTCTATACCAATTACCAAGGTGGGGGGGGGGGGGGGGGGGGGGGG
>JAODUG010058241.1:23113-35872 GCA_027564795.1 Aphredoderus sayanus
CCCCCCCCCCCCCCCCCCCCCCCCATTTCCACCTCCTTTAAAAAAGCATGTTCTTTCAAGAATGTCAGAATGATGCAAGGTTATATGGTGGGCATGGCTGTCATTTACTTCTATAGTCAAAAGGGCAATACAACACATGTAACACAAAACAAGTTATTTTTACAATAACAATGTAAAATGGCATGCTGCTTGCAAAGCAACACTGGATACAGACTGACGGTTAACTTTCAGCTCTGAAGTATTATTAGAGTATAACGTGTCTACAGGCAGTAAGGCTTATCCCGGGATGAGCCCCGTCCCACGGAGGGCCCTACAGTGTCAAGTGACTTACAGGGAGAACGACTGTGATAATAGAGCCCGCTGCGTCGCAGGTGGAGACGTTGTTTTTGCCGCTCTCCGACACAGGAAAATCAGTTGACTGTGGGAAAACAAGCCTCGTGTATAAACACTGGACGCAGCTGGCTTAGGCTACAAGGGGAGGACAGGAGATGGATGATCACACTTCCCTGCCTAACCCAACAAGGCTTTCAAATGCAGAGGGAGGTGAGCTCTGACGAAAGGAAAAAGACAGGCGCTGACATGTTTGGTAGGTGCAAAAACCAACCAAGGACACAAGTAGAGGGTAGGCCTATCCACATAATGCTGAGAGCACTGGAAGCAGATTAATACTGTATACTGAGGAACACAGAGGAGTTGAAGTTCAAGAAGAGGTTGGGAGGAGGCACTGAGAAGTGGTGTAGGATGGTCTAGTGGTCTGGGTGTTGATTCCCAGCAGGAAGGTTGTAGGTTCAATCCCTTGAGCTGGACGACCTCCAAGCATTGTTGGGCACAAATTGCTCCCAGTGGTTAGGTGCTCCTTGCATGGCTTGGACCACCATCGGTTTGTGAATGTTAAACTACTGACAAATGTACTAAATGTAAGTTGCTTTGGATAAAAGTGTCTGCCAAATGTGAAAGTGCTTCATGCCAAAATCACAATGGCATAGGCTATAAATGGGGACCAGACTGAATATATAAGCTACAATGGAGGAATGGCATCATATTGCAGAGTGGACAGTGGTTGAATTCATTCTGTTTTTGTTTGTTGTTTGGCGTTTTGCATGTAGTAAATGCATAGGCCTATACTTCTACATACTAAGTAGAAAAAAACGGTCTTTGTCTCAATAATAAGGTGAGAGTCAGGCTATTTTGGCTTAGATCCCTTAGCAGTTATTTATTTTGATTAATGCACTCATGACATAAACAGTGTGATATTGTTGTAACTTACAAATCAAGGTCATAGAATCTGTTACTACAACTGGGAATATGACATTCCTGTTTACATAGGCTATATGACTTTTAAGGGTTATACGGTTCTAACTTCACACACCGTGTACTTTTGTTGTTTTGCCACGTAGCTGTCTGAGCGTGGTCTTGTGTCAAGCCTCAGTAGGTAATTACAACACGTTGAGTCATCCTTGACCGTGTGATTAACCATTTTGCACGTGGTGGGTGTGTGTCGGATGTACGTGCAATACGAGCGCAACGTGACTCCTGGTATTGTAGTAGCAGCGCGGATTGTACCGTCTTGTATTATACCTGTGATTGAATGTATAGCAGTATACCTAAAAGTCTCAAAGATGCCCGTAGCCACAGTTAGTGGGTAGATTTGAATGTGGTTGTTTGCCTTCATCTACAAATGCCACACCTGCTGCTATTCCCATTCACTTGCAGAATTATACGTCAGTGAAGCACATCCATTTGCATTCGTTTATATGGTTGATAGGCCTATACATATTTTATTGGGTTCATATAAATAGTTTATTGAGCAATCTTGACTTGTATGACTTTTACAAGCTACAATTAATAGGCTATACTATTTTCAAAGTATTTCAAAGTAATAATCTGCAGTTATATTTAGTCATATACATTTTCTATGTGTTAACAAGCTAATGTAAGGCTCCATAGTCTGAAACAGTCGACACAAACCAGAAACTGTGAGAAGTTAATCCTTCACAGGACTGACAATCTCTTTCCTTTAATTGTTCAATCAGGAAATACAGTTTGTCCAGTTCAGTATATAATATCGCTCCCATTTAACATTGACATCACAGTCCTGTGAGGTCACAATCCGGTTAAGTGCTGCTAGTCTATAAATATGACTTCGTTTGACCCAAAAAGGTGGTGTGGAGCAGTGTCTCTTAATCAGATAGCTTGGCTTTTGGCCAGTGGGAGGCAATAAGAAACAGTAAGAAGTGTTGTGGGACACACAGGGTATTGGACAGCCCACAGCCTCTCTCTGACAACTCAGGCTGGACGAGCAGGCGATGGAACAGGTGGAGAGCTGTAATTACCTGGGCACTGAGATTGACCACCACCTGTCCTTCACAACATGTAGACAGGGTCTTCATAAAGGCCCAACATGCATTATGAGGAGGCTGAGAGGAAATGTATGTCAGACAGGACGTTTTAACAGCACTGTACCGGTCACTCATCGAATCAGTCCTCACATTCAACATTCACTTCCTCACAGAGAAAAGCACGAAATAACTCACAAGAATCGTCAAGCATGCAACCAAAATCACTGGCACCACTCAAATTAAACTCTCAGACCTTTACAGCCATGCAGTAAAAAGAAAGGCAGGCTCCATCACTAAGAACCCTTCACACCTCCTTTCAGCTACTCTCTTCAGGAAGCCGCTTCAGAGCACGTCTGGCAAAAAAAGAGATCCTACAAATATTCATTCACTGCATTATCACTTCACTGTCACTACTTTGTAATGTATTTTGTAAGTATGTATGTTCTAATATAATTTTTATCTGCATGTTTCTTGGATGTACTGTATGTTTAAATGTTTAAATGTTGTTGTGTTCCCTATACTAACACAGTTTTTATTACTGTGACAAAGTATTTGGAATCTTGAATTTAAGAAAACTGTTCTGTCACTCATTTGCATGCTGTTTAGATGATTGAATGCCAATGTAGCTCTCTCCTTAGTCTTAATCTGTCGCAAAGAGGGGAGGATGGGCAATGGAAAGAGATATGGACACAATCTGGGTCACCCGACTGTAATCCCATAGAATGGAAGTATGCTGTGGTCACATAAAGCCTAGTGCTGAGCTCACCAAACTCCTCTCTCCAGTAAGTTACCTCCTGGCCAGCCTCCCACACTTGTATCATAAACCACACATTCTGTTTGTGTTTGATAGCTTGTTTGATTTGTTCTCGATAAACGAGGTGTTCATTTTGACTTGACTACATGAGTGTGTGCAAAGTGCAAAAATGTTAACTTTACAATTGGATTGCACAAAATGGACTTTTTTTTTTAATTATATCTGATGTTTTGCACAATTTCGCCACTTACACAATATTACTCTGCCTTGCTGATGTAATCCTTAAATCTGCATCAACATAACTTTCTCACAGGGATTAAGTGAAATCTCATTGTATATAGGGCTATCATGTGGTGCAGAGGAGTGGTATGTTTGCCTGCCGTCTGCTGTCTGGTTGTGGGGAGCGCTATGCACTAGTCAGTATGTTGGGTGTGTCATCCTTTCATTTCAAAATCTTTGATGATGAGAATATGAGAATTCATAGTAATAAAGGGTTGTCTTCATTGTTAATGTTTGAAGCTTCACACTACACAGATTAATGTTGTTTTGAGCCAGTTGCTTATCTGGCAGGTCAAAGGTAAAGGCTGCACATTTACACACATCTACATTGGGACAGTAAGCCAAACATAATCACTGTGTAAGACCCCACATATTCACATTTAATTTAATTTAAAGTTAAAGTTTACTTACTCAAATCCATTCCACATTAGCAAAATATTTGACATCAGGTCCTGTACTGAATAGAGGCCTTAGAATATAACGTCAGAGGTCAGTAAGTTAATGTTCATAGTGTATCTTGTTGCTTAGACATACTGTAAATACAACTATTGCATATTTGCTAACCTAACACTGTGGTCAGTCAACCTTATATCACAAGCCAAATAGGCCAAATGAACAAAGATTAAAGTTCAACATATATTTTTAACTTCAAAAATGTTCACCTTTTAAAAGGTTTATTAAAAATGTGCATCAGTATCCCATTACTGAATTAGTGGCAAACCCCCCAATTTACATTTTTAGTTGTAAACCCTTTTGTGAGCATGTTTGCAAGTATGTGAAATTGTTTTATGAAAATGTCATTATTTTAATTGTAAGCAATATAGTATACAGTCATTTCTGCCAGCTATAAAACGCCTGCTGCACTAGGCAGTAAAGATTATGAAACTTAACTGAAACTGTTATAAGCCATTTTAGTATTAACAACTCAACTCTCCCAAACAAACATTAATAGACATATTTGAAGCTTTGTTTTGAGCATTTATTCAACTTCTAAAGAAAACAAAAGAACACAACCATCAAGAAAAAAAGCTATAGATATAGATACTTACGCCTTTGTTGTTAATTATCTTTGAGAATTGAGACTGAAACTGAACTTTATATGCCTGTCAGAAATACTATGCCACCCTCTTGTGGTTAGTAAAGATATGGCAAAAAAATGTCTATAAAATTATAAGACGACCACTAAGGATTTCACACTATGGATCGAATATTTACTACAGCACAAAAAAAGCTCGAGACAAAATACAAAATGTAAACATTTCAAAGACAACCGCTTGTTACTTTTGCAGGAATGGGAGCTTTGACTAAAAAGAAAAATGGAAAAAAGTGCAGAGCATAAGTAGGGACGTTTTTACTCTAATTTTTTACAAGAACTGCTGAACATCACGATTAAATGTATGTATGGGGTAGCTGGTATAACAGCTCTGTTGGCAAGGGAAGTAAGGAGCTATACTGGGTCTTGAGTGGATCAGGAAAGGTGCCTCTGTAAACATGGGCATCATTGTCATGAGTCTGGCGTCATTAAAAGAGCCGTGGCCCGTGTTGTCCCATGTTGTGTGGCTGGGGAACCTCCCACCTGAGCCTTGAAGACACGGCTCAACGTGAGGAGAGTCCAAGCTGACCCTTCTAGACGTTCCAACTCCTCCATCGGTGAACCAAGGCTTATGCTGTTGCTCCCCCTGGATCGGCTCGCTGATCAGTGAGGGTTTGGTGTCGAGCTCTGATGGACAGTCCCTCTTCAGAAGCGACTCGATGGAGAAAGAGCTGCTGAACTTCGACACAGATGGATTCATAACAGTGCTGCAGGGAGCAGCTTCGGGGGAATTGGTAATCGTGGTGGGCTCAGAAAACAAGGCCATGGTGTCCCTTCTCAGCTTGGAGGCCAGTTCAGGAAACTTGACAAGCATTCCTTTGAAGTGGCGCCGCACCATCTTGGATGAGATCTGATTCTGGTCAAACTTCCAGTGGTTTATCTTACAATTTCGGTTTACTTGTTTCATTGGAATCTGAAAAGAAAGGGAACCATTTTGTGGTGAATACAGATATAATATAAACATACCCTTCTGTTCAATGCATAAAATGATATTATTTAAATATGAAGAATTCGAATTTACCTTGACAAAACATTTGCTGGATGATAAGCAGACTCTGATGTTATTCTCAAATCTTCTTTTGTCTCCTGTGACAAATGGTTCCAGTTTGTCTATTAACTGAAAGAAAGTAAGGAATCCTAAAATTAGACATTTCACAATTGGAGATTTTAAGAGAAAATCTGCCCATACAGTTATGCATTTCACAAAGTCCTGCCTCATTCTTACCTGACTGAAGGGAAGCATCTTGTCTGGAGAGTCTTGAAGGACTCTAGCAATCATTGCCAGATATGTATGGCCCTTCTTGTATGCCCTGCGTGGACATAGTGGGTAGAAGGACAGATCCCAGAATCCACAGTCCTCAGTCTGCATCTTGCTTGTAGATAAAAATGCTACCATGTGGAGCAGTGGAACCAGAACTTCACTCTGCTGACCTGTGGATGCAGAATGGGCAACTCTCACAGACCTCTGGGTTTAAGTACTGTTAGAACAATGCAGGAACATTCATATGTATGCATTCCATCTTAATGGCTCTCTTTTCATAGCTAGACAAGCTGTACTGCTCAGGGTTTTAATAGGTCACCTCTAAAGGGTTAATATGCATATCAACTGCATGTACTGTACTGTGAAGCTGGATTGTGTTTGCTTTTATCTGTGCAGTGTTTTATTGAATGACTATAGTTTCTGCCTTAATATGTGTAAAATGTCTACAGTTAAATGTCAACCTATTTTTAAAGATATTGCTGTTACGTGGGAAAGATTATAGTTATGGATCATAACACAAAATTATTTTTTGAACACTTTTAATGAGTCAAGGTAAAATTTATGTTGCAATGGAATATTACGATGTTTTATTATTATATATCATTGGAATTCTGAAAATCAAAAATATTATATATACTTTTGTTAAATAGTCTACTAACATGTAGGGCAATGACTACATGTGGAAGGCCGTGGTCTGTAATAAACAACATAGGCATACAAACTCTTCATAGAACATAGATATTTGGGGCCCTAACTTCATGCTGTTCAAGCTCAAAAGACAAACAAATGATTCTGGCTCACACATCCATGTGCAACTAATTTATATAAACTAATAACTTAGAGCCAATGATTACCTTGTAGCTGGTTACACAGAGGGGCAGATTTATTGAAAGAATGTGTAATCCTTAACATAGGCTAAGAAGTATTTTATATAATTAAAATATGTCAGTGTCCAAAGCAAACATATTAAATTCCCAGCTACATTTCAGATAAAAACGTTTATGACACAGTTTCTCTATGCTACCTTCTAGTCTATGCTACCTTCAGCTAAAATGTAACTAGCCACAGGTGTGAACAGTTGTGTGGAGATTTCTGTGGTTCTGCCACAACGGATGAGTGTTCTATACTTTACCACACTTGATCTCTCTCAAAGTCTCCAAATATATTTCTGATAAACCAGTTCCATATATTTCTAAAGCAGGAATGTTTAAACCAAATTTATGTCATACAACTTATACAACTTATCATAATTAATGAATTACAAAATTAAAAAAGATGTTTACTATTACTGTTTATCAATATATTTTATTAGAGTAAAGATGTAACTGATTTAACCAAATCGTTGCTAAGCTAAGAAGCTTAGCAGACATTCCTGTTATAGTCTTTTGGAGAGGGATCATGTACACCTCCCCAGCATGTTGAAATGAATTACAAATGAGGTGTAAACTATTGGAATGTAACCCAATCAAAGCTTTAATTATTTTCAATTGAAAGCAATGGGCTTTTCCGAGGAACCCAGTTAGCTACTGCATTCCAGTGATTGTCACATAATTTAACCATCATTCAGTTAATTATAAATATGCATTGCGAGACCAACCTTGACCTGCTAGGTGCAGTAAGCAACTGGCTAAACACAATGTGTGTATAGTGTATAGCTTCAAACATTACAATCTTTGCACATCAATTTATGAACTCCTGCTATTATCTTAGTTTCAAATTATTTTTTTGCAATTTAATTAATTAATTATTGTTCAGTTGGTATTATACATTCTTTTGATAAATAGCCTTTTATGAGACTATTTCTATTTCACAGATTTTAAATGAGCACTAACATAAACACATCATACTGAATGATGAACACATTAGATAAAGTACATTGGTCAAGTCTGTTTCATTCTTTAAAGCATTAAATTAATAATGCTATATCACAGGTTGTATCATCTATAGCAAATGCAAAATTGGACAGAACAACACTCTATTCAAGCTGGAAATTAGATAATGACATTGTTACAGTTTTTATGTTTATACATAAATATTTTAAGTGTATAGATTATAATCACCACCATTTTGATTAATGAAAAGAATCAGTGGACCTACCAACACTAGGTGGTTTATGTTCACAAAGGATCCCAACAAATATCTCTGCTGGACTAAATCTATCACCTGCATGGGCAATTGGACCCACCCCAGTATAATCTGATGTCCTTTGATTTTATGTTAAATGGCCAATCGCCACTGCCTGTAACAAAGGTACCTTTTGCATTTCATTTTAGAAAAAGGAATCTCTTGTAGTATTATATTCTCATTACAGCACAGGGTTTATTCTGGCTCATGATAATAACATCTCACCATTGGAATGTCTTGGAAGATGCCTTGTTTTTAAACCCCTATATTATTGCACAATAACGTAATTCACTTGTTTTTAAATTTAACCCTGACCCAACGCACTACCACTTTGTGGCAGATAGAAGGTGCCAAATCTAATTCTACAGTTTACACAGACATGATGTACACTGCTGGCACAACAAGGTAGTGTGTTTGAAACTCGAGGACAACAGGAGGGTTAGAAGGCACAGAAAACAAGACAAACACATAAATAAATAAATAAATATATACGCACAGCACTGATAAAGATAACACCATAAGACACAATCAGGTGGCGCTATCTAGTGGCACAATAAGAGTGTGTTTGAAACTGAGGACAACAGGAGAGTTAAAAGAAATGAATTGATTTAATGCAATTAGTAATAATGTTGCTATTTAAATGTAATTTTTTAATAATAACCCTGAATTTAAATTACATTAAAAATATTTGCAAAAATTTGGAAAAAGGTAAATTAAACACTAAAACAGTAAAACAAATGCAGAGTCCATTGTAATTGTCACCATACAGCACCAGATGGAAGTGCAATTAACCTTTGGAAATGGGCTGTTATCCATATCACTGATAGCTTGTCGTACTATGAAAGGAGACTGCTTTTTTATAATTACTCTACTAAAGAGACCCATTAACCTGGAATGCAGACCAATCATTGTTTTTAAAGAAAGCTAGAGGGCTGAGAGTTGCCCATTTGATTTGTAAAGGTCAACAAAGGATTTGAGTGTAGCCTATACAATATATTGTAAATTGATAAATGCAGGATTTATCTGCTTCCCCACTGAAACGTAAATGTGATGATCTATCTAGGTGAATATTAGACATAATAAAATATGTCCAATCTTTACCAGACAGGAATCTGGGAGAATAATCTTCTAGTGTTATAGTAATCTTTTAGTGTTTCAAATGCTTTATAAAAGGTGGAGTCAGTGATTGTAAGCTTACTAAACTAATAATTCAGAATATCTCCTCACGGTCAGCTAGCTGTCTGTTATGTGTGCACACTGAAAACAAATCTGGTGATTTTACATAACCCTGGTGGCTGGGAACACAAAGTGGAGCAACTGCACCACAGCCCTATCCCAGCCTTGGCAATGCATGTGCAATGTGTTGGGTGCAGCTTCTGAGGGAGGAACTTGTGGCACTGTAGGGAGAGGTGTTTAATTTTTGATCAAGTTCAAATATTAACAGTCAGGTAGAGTCATCATTCCTGACTCTACCTTATGAAGTGGCCTACTGTGATTTAATTTATTTCAATACATGTAATAAATACATGTATTAACACAAGGAAAGTATACAATTTCCAACTCCAACATGTTTTTTGGCTGTATTTAGGTTGTGCCCTGTTGATTTCCGGCTTTTAAAGCCCATGGAAACCCAGACAGTTGTTGTGAGTTCATTTTGCTGACTATTCTCTGGCTGATGTCAGCTGTAGGGACACCATGCATTAGGAATACAGTCAGATAGAGAGCCAAGCCAAGCAGCCAGCAGCCAGCAGCCCAAAACTCGCAAACATCTCACAGTCTCATACTGTAGACGCCGTTGACGAGTCAGAGATGTGAGGAATCAACCTAGAGAGGTTTCTGTCGTATCCCCTACCTCAGCAGTGGTCTAATAGGCCTACATTGATTCAACCAAACACCTGTCTACAGACACTTTGTTCTACATTTTTACTGATATCAATAACACTATAGGTATTTACAAACCTTTATGGTCTCTGTAAGACAACGTTGTGATGAGGTAAAAAAACACTGCAACCAAATGCTTATATTTAATTTTCAAGTAGTGACACTTTGTAACATGTTGTTTTGGATGTCCCAGATTCCAATGCTTTTCATTGATTGATGAAAAATGGAGAATGTGATTAGGTCTACTGAGAAAAATCAGTATCAATAACACCTGTGTACCGACTTTAGAGATGGGCGGCGCAGTGCTCTACATGCACTCAAAACCCCAATCACAACGGAGTAGTCAGATGTCCCGCCCTAAATAGGCGCAACAAAAATATTCTTCTTCCGCTCAACACATTATGTGTTCTCGTGTTTTCTTGCGGGATTAGGTTACACAGCCGTGTTAGAGCAGTTTATCACCTAAGCATAAGCATTATGCCAGTGTATTGTGCTGTACCTGGATGCAAATCAACCAAGCTAAGTGACGTGTCTTTTTTTCGTATTCCGGTGGAATCTGCGATCCAGTGGACTGCGTTTCTGGTGAGCCGTGGATACACTGACATCACCACCAAGAGAACCCTGGTTTGCAGCGCACATTTTACGCAGGACCAGTTTTTGAATTATAACCAGAAAACCTTAGGTCTAGCCACTCGTTTTGTTTTGGTTCCTGGATCTGTCCCCTGTCTGCCTTCACTGCAGCCCCTGCCTCCCTCGACATGTGCAAGTCCCGGAGTGGTGACCTTTATGCCCCCCCTCCAGTCTCTGCAGACTTGTGTAAGTTGTTTTATATACAGTTCAAACATACACACATATTCAGGGTGCTTTGTGTGGGTGTAACAAAGCACCCACTATTAAGGTAAACAACTATCACTATAGCTTTGTAGTGAGGGGACATGACTTTGACTTCCACACACAGGTTACCAATCTTTTAGTGGAGCCCACCACCAAACATGTTGGGTGCCAATGTGAGCGATATCCGGAACCTGTCACTAGCAGGGAGATTGGATTGCAGGCATATATAACAGTACGTTCCAAGACTGTGAGCACGCAACTGTCAAAAAGAACACTGGAAAAGCGAAAGACCAGAGGTATGCTATTCATGAATTTACTGGTTTCAAATCTTACTTGGCACTGTGAAATTTAAATGGTAAATTGTATTTGAAAAAGCCCCTGCATCCTGCTGTCTCTTTGTCTTCTGAACTAACTGGATGGTCCACACATCTAATGTTTGCCTGGAACACCCAGAATGAGGGTTGAAGTATAAACCTTCAGATTAATTTGGAACGTCTGTCTGGGTTTATAAGAGGCTCAGATTTTCCGGATCACAACGTTGCTGCTTCAACCACTTCTGAGGTTGTACCTGAACAGAGCTAGACTGGAAATGTGCTGGTGCCAGCTGCAGGCGTTTGCTTTGATATGGCTGATTAGGCTGCTTGTCATGGGGCATATGTGGACCTGATTCACCAAGCCTACTGCTCCAGGTAGACTATTTGCAGTATAATGCCACATTGAGCTAGGGTGTACGCCAACATTATAGTGCGAAAAGCATTCATTACTACTGTTCTATGCAAGAGCGGCTTGTTTTACTTGTTTTACTAGCCTGCCTCTCAGGACTGACTGGGCATGTCCAGACCCAGAATGATTGACACCTTTTTTATCAAATGATCTCTCTTTGCAACTGTGTGTGTGTGTGTGTGGGCACCTGTTTGGGAGGCACAACCTATAACTTCTACTAATGGCACCTTTCAGCAGCCTGCTGCTAGCCCATTGGCAGACCTGGCGGTATGGAAACTCACAAATCATTGAAGTTGCCGGCTTGACTAGTTCACCCTTAAGTTAGTGTTTGTTAGTATTGGAGCCCTAACTTTTATTATACAGGACCTGCCTGTTCTCCTATTGCTCTTTGCCATGTCAGCACTTGTTATTGACACGGTTATTATCTTGCTGTTAGCTCTCTGTGTGGGGGGGGGGGGGGAAGCATTTGTGTGCATTTAAAGGGTTATTATACGATGCTGGAGTGGAGAAGATTATTGGAACTCATCATCCTAACAAATTCACATTCCCTTCCCTCAGAAGATCCCCGTCCCAAATTGGACACCCATTGACAAGGCTGGGATAGTGTTGTTTGGTGCAGTCTGCACCACTTTGTGTTCCAATTTACAGAGCCAGGGCTGAGTAATAACCATATAGGTCTATGGTGGGAACACCAGAGGTTTTCTTTCTTACCATTGCACACAGAACAGACAGCTTTTGGACTTTGAAGAGACACAGTATTTGCTGAATATGACTAGGTGACTACTTCACCTTTATAAATCGCCTAACATTTAATCTTCCTGTAATGTGTGCAGCCACTCAGACCAGAGCTTTCCCATGCCTCACGTGGGAGGTGCACGAGGAGCACCCAGGGCCTTCGGAGTCGCCGTCACCCAAGAGAGCCTGCTTGGACCTGCAGTCCATTGTGAAGGTGGAAGTGGTGGAGCCAGAGGATGCCTGTCCTGCAGACGGCGAGGAGGAGGCTAGCCCTGAGGAGTAAGGCACTCCATGCTAACTGTGTGTACGCTGTGTACGAACGGTAGAGGCTTTGCAGCCGTTCTGACCCAGGAGTCGGGACTCCATAAAATGTTTATGTACGCTGTAACCAACCAACCAACCAGACACACAACCAAGGTAGGGTCATTCTTGAGAACACTTGCTAAATTCAAACACCTCTCCCTTAAATGCCATAGGGTGCTCCCTCAGAAGCTCCGCCCCACACATAAACGCGCTGCGAAGGCTAGGATATTGTTGCGGTGTGCAGTATGCACCACTTTATGTTGCTAGTTTAAGGTGCCGGGGCTGTGTAGAAGTACTGGATCATTTGATCAGAATGGGAAGCTAGCAGACTGCGAGGAGATATTTGGTGAATTTGACGAAAGTGTATGAGCTTACAATCACTTACTATATCTTTTATAATAAATAAAACCACATCAAGTACAGTTTTATGAAA